>PVHY01022007.1:0-23029 GCA_004024945.1 Uropsilus gracilis
TGCTTTAGCCTGGCCTGGAAGGCTTCTTTCGGTTGCAAAATGCAGACCTGCGCCTTTGTTTCAGGACCGTTTCCTTGCAACCGGGTGCGACCCGATGCCGCCTGAGGGGGCAGTCAGGGAAGGGACCTCACCTGACCTCCGTGGAGCCCTCAGTCAGCTGCTGGTGCGGTGGTCGAGGGACCTCTGGTTCCCTGTCGCCAGTTAGAACCAGCCGCCGTGCGGCTCAGCCCGCAAGCTAGGCTTCGGTGTGGAGGCTGCTGTCCGTCCGTCAGGGCAGTTCGCCAGGCTCCCCCAGTTCAAACACACTCGGTACTCTCTCTTTTTTTGAACAGGAGGCTTTTTGATATTTAAGGTTGTTTTTGTTATTTCATATGAATTTCTGTAATTTTTGTTCTATCTCTTTAATGAATCATTGGAATTTTTATAAAAATTGTATTGAAACTGTAGATTGATTTTGGAAGGATGACCATTTTTTATTTAATTTTTTCTTTTTTTATTTATATATAAATTTCACAACATTGTAATCCCCAGGGTTTACCCCCCTTCCCCTCCAACCCCCCCCCACTTTCCCTCCTGCTCAAAGTTGTGCTCTTCAGTTTGGTGCTTAGCTTGTTTTGACTTTTCCCCAAGTCTTTGGTTTATTTTTTTCACTGTATCCCATATGTTAGTGAAGTCATTTGGTTTCTGTCTTTTTCTTCTTGATTTGTTTCTGCTAATATGATTCCTTCTAAGTACATCCATGTTGTTATAAAGTCGTCAAATTTGTCATTTTTAATTGATGAGTAATATTTCATTGTGTATATGTACCACATTTTTTATTCAGTTACCTGTTTTGTGGCATTTAGGTTGCTTCCTTGTCCTTGCAATTATAAATTGTGCTGCAGTAAACATCCGAGCACTGGTGTCCCTTTGAACCCACAAATAGGTCTCTTTTGGGTAGATTCCCAAGAGAGCAATTGCTGGGTCAAATGGTAATTCCATTTTCATTAACTTGAGTGTCCTGCATACAGCTTTCCATAGTGGTTGGACTAGCTTACATTCTCACCAACAGTGTAGTAGTGTTCCTTTCTCTCCACATCCTCGCCAGCAATTTGTGTTGCCTGTTCTTTGGATGTGGACCATTCTTACTGGTGTAAGGTGGTATCTCATTGTTGTTTTGATTTGCATTTCTCTTATTACTAGTGAAGTTGAGCAGTTTTTCATGTGCCAGGATGACCATTTTGATGATGGTAATTCCTCCAATCCATGAGCAGGGAATGTCTTTCAATTTCCTTATGTCTTCTATCTAATTTACCAGTGTTTAAAGTTTTCTTTTCATAGTTCTTTCACATGTTTTCTTAGGCTTATTCCCAGTATTTAATTGTTTTTGGTGCAACAGTAAATGGGATGATTTTTAAAAAATCTCTTCTTCTGCTTGATTTTTTGCTTATAGGAAGGCTACTGACTTTTGTGCGTTGATTTTGTATCCGACTACCTTACTGAACCAGCTTACTGTTTTGAGAAGGTTTTCTGTAGATTTTTTTTCTGTAGATTTTTTGGATTTCTCTATATAAAGAGACATGCCATGTGCATATAATGAGAGTGATAAGGGTTTAATAACAAAGATCCACAAGGAACCCACACAGCTAGACAAAAACAAAACAAGAAGCCCAATCAAAAAATGGGGAGAAGAACTAAAAAGATACTTCTCCAGAGAGGAAATACAAATGGCCAACAGGCATATGAAAAATTGCTCAACGTCACTAGCAAGCAGGGAAATGCAAGTCAAAACGACAATCAGATACTACCTTATACCAATAAGAATGTCCCATATCAAAAAAACAGGCAACAACAAGTGCTGTATAGATGTGGAGAGAAAGGAACAATCTTACAATGCATGTAGAAATGTAAACTTTTCCAGCCACTATGGAAAGCTGTGTGGAGGACCCTCAAACTAATGAAAATGGAATTACCATTTGACCCAGCAATCACACTTCTGGGAATCTACCCAAAAAATGCCTCAATGTGGATACAAAGGGACACTGCACTCTGATGTTTATTGCAGCACTATTTATAATTGCAAGGACATGGAAACAACCCAAATGTCCCAAAACAGATGAATGGAAGAAAAAGATGTGGTATATATGCACACAGTGGAATATTACTCATCAATTAAAAATGAAAAAATTGGTGAATTTATGGTAACATGGAAGTACCTATAAGAAATCATATTAGCAGAAATAAGTCAGAAAGAAAAAGACAAAACCCAAATCATTTCAGTACTATATGGACAGCCAAATGAAAGTACACAAATGGGGGAGGGCCAACTGGAACAGCCAGGGAGGAGAGGTGGTGGGTGACCCCCCAGGGATTACAATGATGTCAAATATATATATAATATATATATATTATATATATAATTAGATTATTAATAAAACAAGAACCAAGGGATAAGAGTGCCAGCTGCATTTCCTGCAATGAAGGTGTTCCCAGAACCTCAGGAAAGAGTGGGTGTGTGCAGGCTTGGGTAGAGCAGGGAATGTGGAGCTTGCAGTGAAGGTCTGACTGGGTGTGCAGGGCTCAGGGCAGAGAAAGGTGCTGAAGCACACTAGGAGGGACAAGCCAGACTGAGGGACCCTGTGGGATTCAGTGCTCACCCAGACTGAGGGACCCTGTGGGATTCAGTAGGAGGAGCACTACATGGCCTGCTTGGAGTACCCCTGCCTTTATCATGATCCAGGGAACAACGAAATGTCCAGGAAAGCAGAGATGATGCTGAGAGATGATGGTGCAGGAGCTGGCCCTGGTTTCAAGCAGGGAGGTCCAGATGCAAAGGTCATAACTCCCTGGAAAATAGGGGCTGCTGGCCTCTGCATCCTGGAAAGGGAAGGTGCACACCATCACTTGGTCATGGTCAGGGTCTCTACAGCTGATCAGCCCCAGATCATAGACAAGCAGTAGGGCTTCTGTGCAGAGGCTTTAATTGGGGAGGAGGCACTGCAGTGGAAGGATGAGGACGGATCAGTTGTGAGACAGGATCTGCTCAGTCCAGGGTAAGAATGTAGTAACACGTGTCACCACAAAAGGTCTGTAGGTAGGGAAAATTTCATCTCCAAAGGACATGATGCTAGCCAGGACCCAGACTCTATCCTTCTAGCAAGCCAGGGAGCCACTAGAGTCACACTTAGAATGAAAAGGGCGCTGTCTGCAGACGAACTGCCTGGCAGAACTCTGGAGACTGAACTGACCCATCATGTGTAGCCATGAAATGCCCAGTGGGCCCTTTGCTCAGCAGAGAAACATTTCAGTGGCCGCCCAGCTCTGCACCAGCTTTGGTGCTGGGAGGCAGCAGCTGCCCTGGTATCTGTCCTTCAGCAGGAAATAGCCAAGCCAGGGGCTGCCCTGTGGTGCAGAGCCTCGTGAGAGCAATCCAGGCCTGGACAGTTGATAAGGGAGCTGGTGTTGGTGCTGGTGCTGCCTCCATAGACACAGATCAAGTGGAGAGGACACCTGGTTCTGGACAAGGAGTCAATCTCCAGTCAATGGGTCACAGACCTGAGGGGTTGGACTAGATCAATACAAACCAGGCAGGGGCTGACACCTTTGTTCCAAGCATATATCATGTAATCGAGGCTGATATCATCCCAGTAGTCCTTGCATCTCTTGCTGTTCATGTTACTCACTGTGGCCTCCAGAAGTTTGTTGGAGTACTTAGTGCCTAGAGACCAAGACTTGGATGGATCATGATGTTCATCTCATAGGCCACCCTTGTAGAGGAGATTGGAGATGCCAGAGCAGCCATCCCTGACCCCTACTTTCTCCAACAGCACCAGATCCAGGACCACATCCCTTTAAGCATAGACCTCATAGCTCAAGAGCTCGCTGTCCTGTGATTACATGACCAGCCAGCCTGTCAGTGCTTCAACACAGAGCATGACACAGCCCTACCTGCCTAGCTAGTTTACCTGAGTCCTCGAGCCTGCATGAGGAGTTTACCTGAACTTATTCTTCCTCCTCGTGGGTGAGAACTCACCACTGACTACAGACCCTATGATGGGATGACAGGAGCTCCCTCACTTGCTGCCCACCTGACCCTTCTGTCTTACAAAGACCTGTGAAGAACTCAGGGTGCTGGGAACACAAGGTGGTCAGCTGCCCCAGGGGGTAGGGCACCAGTTTGGACTCTGTGGCCTGACCCACTCTGGATCCTGACTTTCACATATGCTCAATGGAGGGTGAAACCCCAACACTCATGTCTGGATCACCAAGGACAGAGCAGGAGCTGAGTGTGTCAGGGCTGTTGCATGGACCTCTGTCTATAGAACCTGGCACCTAAAGAACATAAAAATCTCATGTCTATGCATTAGGATGGTTTTGCATGCAGACAGTGAAGTACAGATGCAGACACAGTCAAGACTCAACTTACATTTGCAGGAAATGCAAGTGAAACCAAACGGTGCTCCTGGCTTTTCTGCTCCCCAGCGCTGCCCACCTCCCGAGGAGCCAGGCCCGGACACTCACCATAAAAGTCAATAGAACCGAAGCTAATAATTTTGCACCAGGACCTGTGGAGGAACTGATCATTCGCATGGGAAAGGAAAACATGGGAAAGGAAAATAGGGTCAGCTTCAACAGGGCAATGTCATTTTGCACAGTGGTGTCATCATATTTGGGATGTCTAAAGATCTGAGGGTAAGAAGCAGGCATAAGGTTAAGAGTATGAATCCTGGTTTCCCATGTTTCTGGGGACAAAATGACGGGATTAGGAGAATAATGAGCCCATCTCTTGGCTCCTGTTGAGCTTGAAGGGGTTTCTCCCTCCTCTTGCCCCCAAACCCTCTTCTGCCTCCAAGGTCATCCCAGGAAATCTAGCAAACCTGGGCAATAATCAGGTCCTGGACGTCATCAAAGCATCTGTCATAAATCCCAGCCAGAGCCCAGGAAAATGTCCTAAAGAGAGCAGGTAGGTTAGGGTGTACAAGCATAGACCATCCACCTCCCTTGTCCCCAGATCATGTGCAGGGTTTCACGTGACACTGCATTGGGTAGCGGTGATCACCCAGTTACTGCTGGTCAAGGAGCCCCCACAAATGAAAGATCCAGTTTCATTCTATAGGAAGACGGAAGGGTCAACATTGGCAGGATGCCAGTCACAAAATCGGTGCACCAATGTCCCCCAGTAGGTACAATACCCAGTGTGACCCCACTCTTGTGCAGAGTTTCCTTACCATCAGTGTCATGTACCAGGGCCAGGTGCCAGGATGCACTTCCTGCCCATTGATGATCCTGGATCTGATGCTCAGCTCCGGGATACTGGCAGGTTTCCTATGGCCTTCAGGTTACAGAGGGGAAGGGGAAGGTAGTTGGTGTTAATCAGCTTGCAGAAACTGGCTACAGCATCAGGCAGAACAGGCCCACAGCCATACTCCAACCTTCTGGTGCCCCTGCATCTAGACTGAAGCACAGCACCCTGCCTGCCGTCCTTGATCACACTTCAGGGACGCAGAGGGACAGACTGTTCTATCTGAGTCCACCAGCCCAAGGGAGCAGGAATAAGCTAAGAAATTAGGTTTCCTTGCCCCTGGCTTCCTGCTGCTGAGACCTAGGTGAGACCTCAGCCCTGTTAACTCTCCCAGGAGAACTTCCCTAAGAAATGTGGAGGAAGCACTGCTTCCCTGACAGACACAGCTTGATGAGGTGTCTGGTATGGGCAGAGATAGACATAAAAACCAGAGCCCCCTAAGGTAAGGGGTAATCCCCTCTTTTGATGACCATACAGTGCAGTGTGACCAGTTCTCATATGCAATTCTGGAAACTTAAATAGCTCAAATTTCATAGCATTGAATCTTCTCATGTATTTAATAAGAAGTGACTCTCGCACCTGCCAGAAAGGGAACATAAGGTGAGAGAAAACAGAGATGACACTGTCCAGAATGAGCAGTACACACAGGGTCCCTGGTGTTTGTAAGACCACATGTTAGTTCAGGTCACAGGATCCTCAGCAGCTCCCAGGGTGAGGACTCACCACAGGAAGAGAGAGGGACTGGTGAGCCCCTCCTACCAGCCAGGCCTGCCTTCAGAAAGCACCTGCCCAGGGCACAAGGACAAGGCAAGCCACTCCCTCAACACCGGGTCCCCACACATGGCCTCAACTTTATCTGGTTTTATAATCATGGGAAATCTCCTAGAAGGACACAAGAGGGGCTCACTTTGCAGAGTGCATCCTACTCAGAGAGTAGAGAAGCAGGGTCCCCTTGAGGGGGAATCTGAAATCTGACACAGCATGGGTTAAGGGACATCAAGGGGAGATTCAGGGGGTGACCTCTCTGCAGTTCTGCATGCTCTGGGTTTATCACAAGAAGGACATTTGAGATCCCCTTGGCCACCCCCCAGACTGAGGAGGGTTCCCAGGTAGTGACACTCACCTGAGGAGACGTCGAGGAGGTAAAGCAGAAGAAGAGCCAGAGGAAGAAGCCAGAGGAAGGCCACAGTCCTGCCAGAAGCAAATTAGAGGAATGCTCTGGGGTCCCTTTTACATCCCCTGGAGCCCAAGTCCCACCCAGCCCCTATGTCTCATGCTGATCTGAGGTCGCCCTCCCCACAGTCAAACCCATCCAGGGCTTACTCCAATCTGAATCACCCAAGAACCAGGGAAAAGGGCAACTGGCTGAGTTTCTGTCCCCCATCAGTCAGGGAATGCCTGGATAATCATCCCAGCTGCGGGTCCCAGAGGCCATGATGCCACCATGCTGGTGTCAGGAGCTCCACAGAGACTTGTGAACAAGGGAGCATCACCCAGTATCCTTGACCCCCAGAGCCAGGCACCCAGCCCTCAGTCTCACTGTACACCCAGAGCCTGGGCTTCAGTTTCCTATCATCTCAGAAAACTCCCAAAGGCAGCAGAGACACAGAAGCTCAGCTCCTTAGGAATGACCCAAGAACCAGCCTGGACAGGCAGGAGGGCAAGGACATGTCCCAGTGCCTGAGCCCAATTCTTTATTCTTCACCAATCATTATTTAATTGACCTGTCACGATAGAAAATTTTAGTTTTTATGTTGATTCTCCACTTGAAGGAGCATAAGACTCAGGGTGACTCCCATTGAAACCTGACCAGAAGTTACCAGCAGGGACCATGCAAAGGACCCAGGGCCTCCAAGAATTCCTGCTGATAGAGTGGGGCATCTGAGGACAGTAGCTGTATACAAAGTGGAGAATTCCAGGGGAGAATGTAGAAGACCCACTCAACATATGTGGGGGTGAGTGGGAAACCTGTCTCTTCTACAAAAGCTGGCTCAAGAAATTTCCAGGAATCTGAGTTGATGTCACAATAAAAAGTGTTCAGGGTCAATGGAGGCATCTCAATTTTAATGTCCATAGTAGGCTCTGTAAAACCAAACAGTAATTTCCTCATTTTCTAAAACAAGGTTGTCTCCTAATCTTTCCTTTACTCACTTTTAATAAAAAAAGCATGAAGATGTTGTAAATCCCTGGGTACTCTTTCACACTTAGGTCTGCTTAATAGAAAAAAATCTAATCATGTCCACACTGCTAAACCTTGTCAACTATCACATGTGCTCATGGCAATAAAAGAGGATACACAGGGGTGCAGAGCAATCTCCCCATCACACTGACCCTCCCATTGTGGCCCCACATCTGCCCTTTGCCATCAGGCCCTGTGAGGAATAACCTTCTATTAGAGGCAGTGAGCTGAGACCGGCCAGGACTCATGCTGTGGATGAAGACACATTTTCATTCCACTCTTATCTTTAAGAGAACATTTAAGATGGAAATGGCATGATTGGCCTCTGGTGGGCAGTAGTGTCGCCATTCCTCCAGTGTTTGTTTTAATAAACATTCCTTGGGAGAGACCAAAAACTTTATGAGTGAACCCCCTGACCCCAATTAGCTCATGGGAACTAATATTTTACCCAGTTTAATTGTGCATTAACCATTTGTCTCCCTTGTTTGACGGTTGTAAAACATTACCTTGACTCTATAAATGCCAGTGCAATAAATTCGCTGTTCAGTTCATGCTTCTAATCAGCCCTCAACCTCCACGGCTAAGCCATCTCTCTCATTGTCCTTTCTCACACCCTGTGGCTGGCTCTTTTCAACCTTCCTCTGTTTCTAGTTTTCTGCAGACCATTGGTGGTGACTGAGATTCCTCATAGGAACCTCAAAGTAAGTCCCACAGCATTAGTTTTGAACCAGGGTGTCTGTGAGGGGATCAGGGAAGACCCAGGTGAGAAGCCCAGGTCAGATACACACAAAACAAAAACACAGAAACAATGAAATATTGATAAATCACAGATACTATGTATACAGGATGGATGACAGCAGAAAAGAGAAATCAGGGAGCGGAATTCAGTGAAGGATATGAAAATCCCACGGATCAGCAGGTGAAGTAGCTGCTGACTTGGGAAAGAATTAAAGACCTATGGGCTCTTCTAGGGGAAGGTTCATATAGGTTGGGGGAAGGGAGTCTGCCATACTGACTGTGGAAACATACCCAAGGTTTTTTTGAGACACTAGACTCAGTTAAATGAGAAGAACTGAAGCCGTGCCCCCAACATGGGCAGTGGTAAAAATAACCATTGCCATTACCTGTGTCTGAAAAACACAGAGGCTTAAACCAGATAAGGGTACTTCCTTCTTTTACTTTGTGACAAATCCCAAGGGGAAGAGAAAATGAATCAGCAGCAGGGTGTGTGAGGGGAAATTGAAGCCTCTGGTTTTCAGGAGGGGAGGAAGAAAAAAAAGGGAACATAAGAGAGGAGAAAAGAAACAGACTTTTGAGAAAGACACAAGAATGCTGGGCTAGTAAAGAGAAGCCTGAGTGATCATGCGGGGTGGAAACCCCCTGGAAGAGTGAGTTGGTGGTGGCAAGGAGTCGCAGGAGTCATGTTGGGAGTCTGGCCAGCAGAAGAGAAGCCATTGTGGAGAGTGCGGCACTGTAGCTTGCATGGAAAGATGGTACTTGGAGAGTCAGCGATTTGGAAAGCTGGTTTTTGCACAGCATTCCTTCAGAAAGTTTGAAGAGCCTTGGAGAAGCAGAACAGCTCAGAACACTGGAGAGAGAAGAAGCAAAGAGAAGACCCTGGAAAAAGACTGGACTTTGCAAAGTGCTGCCTCAGATGTGGAGGGGCAAAGGTGCACCATCGTGAACATGTGTCTTTGGGAACTTTGGGACTAAAAGTAGTGTCTGGGGTAAGATAACTAGACACTTGTGGGTTTATGGGTGTCTTTTTTTCCCCAGTTAAAATTTCTTATAAATTAAACCCTGTTGTTAAATTGTGTTTGACTGGCAACTGCTATGCATGGGTGGTAAGAACCTGAACTACTCTGGGCAGCAGTAGCAACACTTTAAAAGTGTCACTTTCCATCCTTTGTCTTGTTGTTTGGATGCTTCTGCCCATTTTGACCTGGTTTCAGAACCAGATTACAGGAAAACTAAATCCCATAATGGTGGCCTGATAAGACCCAGAGTGCAGATAGCGGGCAGGATGGAATGTCAGTAGGAATTTCTCCCTCCCACACTCCCCAGAACCTCAGCCCTTAAAAGTAACTGAGCACCCTGAGGGATTGCAGGACCCTTCCCTTGTTACTATTACAAGTGTCAGCCTTGTTACTGCACGTTAGACTCAATTTCTCTATTTTTAGCTGATTGAGAGTCCTGTTTTCCACTATACTTGTTCTCTTCCAAGCCTTACATTATGGTGTTGAAATCCACAATAGGATAATTGCAGCCTGTGGCACTCTGTCTCCTGGAACTGATACAGGTGCTGTGCTGAAATTGGGCTGGGCTTTTGCCCCCAACATCATAATAGTGCATCAGAATAGAAGCCATTATGCCCTGGTGGGTAGAGACTTGGAGAAAGGAATCCAAGTTTTCTGGTGATGGGATCAGTATGAGGGGATTTAAGTAGAAGACAGAGAGACAGGGAGAGGGCGGTAGAGAGGAAAGCTTTGGAGAATAGGAGAGCAGAGGAGCAGCAGGGAGGCTGGAGGCCTCAGAGCAATTGTTGCCATATGCAGCCACAGGGCAGGGAAGGAAACCATGCTGTGGCTTCCATCCCCATCCCAGGGAAGCAGGTTAAAGAAAATGGTGACCCGTGTAAGCTGACTGGAAATGTGGTACTTGAAAACTTGTTCTAACTGCGAGGTTTGGGAATTGTCTGGAAACCTAAAGAGAACTTGCTGTGTTGCTGTTTTCATTGTGATAGTCTGAAGTGGTGGCTGCTGTTTTATAGAGTGTGTTTTGCTGGTTTCAGGACACTTTTGAGTTGAACCTGAAAGATTATTGTAGCTGTGCCTTTTGGGGGAAGTAGGTGACAACATCTCGGCTACTTTCATTTGGTTTGAAGAGAATAGCTATGCCTTTGAAAGAGGATCCAAGATTCCATCTTGGGTTCTTCATCTCTCTTGAAGTTGGAACAGTCACCATTTTGTGGACACATGTGGCTAAGTATCCATGTGCAGATTTTTGGGATTTGAGACTGTACTGTGAGGTAAGAGTACCAAAAGAGTTCCTTGTACCTTCAGTGATTTATTTAATGAGTAAAACTATTTTTGCTACTTCTTAAGATTAGCATGGTCTTGCTACTTCTCACATTGTCTGGGATGAATCCAATGAGTGGCTAGCTATGTAGGACTGGTTGATCCCATTTGTAATTTTAACTAAGTTCACTGTTTGGTTTTCTTACCCATTTCATTGGAACACATACACTCTTTCTGAGAATGAGGAAATTACTGTTTGGCTTTACATAGTCTAATATGGACATTAAGTTTACAGTGCCAACGTTTGACCTTTAACACTTTTTATCCTGATCCCGCCTATATTCCTGGGAACTTCTCAAAACAGGTTTAGTTGTAGATATAGGGACCACCACCACCACCCCTACAACTCTTCTGCATGTGGTCTCTAACCTACTCCCCTGAATTTTTCAACTTGCTATAAAGTCTTTGTCCCAGGGTGTCCTTTTCCTTCTCAAGGAGGTCTTGGAGCCTCTGGGCTCTTACTATTTTCTCTGCTTGTAACTTCCAGTCATGTCCCCATGGGAGTCACACAGAGTTTTCTGCTCCTCCAAGTGGGGAATCCATATGGAACCTAAACTTCAAATAGTGACAGGTCAGTTAAACATTGAAGATGAAATAAAGAATGGAATCAAGGTGTGGGACACTTCCTTAGCCTCCTCGCTGCCAGGAGTTCCTGTCCAGGCTGGTTCCAGGGCATTCCTAAGGAGCTGAGCTTCTCTGTCTCTGTGGCCTCAGGGAGTTTCCAAACTGATAGTAAATGGCCGAAGCGCCAGGCTCTGGGTTCAGTGAGACTAAGTATTGGGTGCTTGGTTCTGAGAGACACAGAACACTGAGTAATGCTCCCTTGTCTGTGAGACTCTGTGGAGCTTGTGCAAATTGCATGGTGGTTTCAGGGTTTCCAGGGCCCACAGATGGGATGATTCCCCAGGCATTGTTTACCTGATGGGGGACAGTGAGTCAGACTGTTGGTCTTTTCCCCAGTGCTGGGGTGACCCAGGTTGGAGTAAGCCCTGGACATGTTTGACCATTTGGAGGGTGGCCTTCCAATCAGCAAGAGATATAGTGGCTGGGTGGGACTTTGGCTCCCAGGGGATGTAAAAAGGGTCCCAGATCAGAAGCCCTCACTCTCTGCTGGCAGCACTATGACTTTCCACTGACTCCTCTCCTGCTTCACACTTTTCAAGGTCTCCTCAGGTGAGTGTCACTTTTTGGGGACCCTCATCAGCATGGTAGGTGACAAGAGTTGGTGATGATACAGGGTAAATGAACACATTTACACTGTTGGTGGGAAGCAAACTGGTTCAGCTGTTATGGAAAACTGTTTGGAGGACCCTCACATTACGAAAATGTGGCTACCCTTGAATTTAGCAATTCCACTTCTGGGAATAAAAAGTCATGGCATATTTATACAATGGAATATTATTCAGCAATTAAAAGGACAAGCTTAACTTAATTGTGACAACATGAATGGAGCTAAGAGGAAACAGCCTAGCTGAAATAAGTCAGAAAGAAAAAGATAAATACCAAATGGTGTCACCTATATGTGGGATATAGGAAAATAAACAAAAGGATAAGAAAAAATAAAACTAAAAAACTGATGATAGAAATAAAGTGTAAAGCAAGGGAAGAGGACAGAGATGGAGAAGTTAGGGAAAGGATGAACACAAGGATCAGGATGATGTTTCATGGGTGACATGGTGTTGGGACAACTTCGTGTGTATGATGATATAAAAATGTAATCAATAAAAAATATATATGCAATAAAAGAAACCAATGTTTTGAGAAATTAATTCAAACTTTCTTTCCCACCTTCTTTAAATCCAAAAGGATCATTTCTCACACATAAAAACTTGAAGATTATTTTATTCTCTAGAAGTTAGCAAAAATGACTTAGAAATTAAATTTGTATAATTCCACAATGTCTTCAAAACTACCATTAAAATAACTATCAGTTAATTAAGAGTGTAGATGGCCAAAATTTGAACTGAAAATCAAGAGAGCAGAGACCATGCTGAAAAGTGAGGCTTTGGGAGTTGTACTGGGTTCAACCCCAGGAGGCTCTTGGAAAGGCCTCAGCTCTCTAAAAAACAGGGACTACTGGACTCTGAATCCTGGAAAGGAAGGGAACACACTGTGCCTGATGGTGGACAGGATCACTGCAACCCACCTACCCTAAGTCACAGTCAACAAGCAGTCAATCTTCTGGACAGAGGATTTTATTGGGGAGGAGGTACTGCAATGTGAGGATGAGGATGGATCAGTTGTGATCCATGATCTCCTCAATCCAGAGTCAGAGTGCAGTGATGTGTGTTGCTACAAAAGGTACCCTGGTTGGGAAATGTTGATTGATAATGCACATGATGCACACCAGGATCCAGCCTCTATCCTTCCGGCATACCAAGGAGTCACCAGAGTCACCCTGTGGGAGGAGAAGGGGCCTGTCAGCAGACTGAATGCATGGCAGAACCTGGGGAGACTGAACTGACCCATCATGTGTTGCCAAGAAATGCTCAGCAACCCTGTGCTTGGCAGAGAAAAATTTTCAATGACCACCCAACTCTGCATTGGCTTTGATGATGGGGAGCAGCAGCTACACTGCTGTCTGTCCATCATCTGGAAATGATGGACAGTCACCCCAAGAGTTCAGGACCCCGGTGAAGCACTCCAGACCTGCACAGATAATCAGAGAGCTGGTTTTAGTTCTGGTGCTTCCTGCATGGACACAGATCAAGGAGAGAGGACACCCAGATCTGGGACAATCTACAGCCAATGGGGCACAGCCTCTAGAGGTTGAGCTAGATCAGTTCATACTGGACCTGGGCTGACACCTCTGTGACCAGCATATAACATTATATCGAGTCTGATATTGGTCCAGTAGTCCTTGTACCTGTCATTGGTCATGATATTCACTGTGGCCTCCTGCAGCTTGTTGGAGTATGTAGTACCGGAAGATACAGAAGCCCAAGTAGGTCAGGGCCATCACCTCCTCATCCATCCTGGAAGAGGGGACTGGAGATGCCAAAGCAGCCATCCTTGACTCCCACTTCCTCCAACAAACCAGATCCAGGACCACAGCACTGTAGGCATTAACCTCAGAGCTCAAGAATTCACTGTCTCTGTGACTGCATGGCCACCCAGCCTGCCAGTGCTTCATCACAAAGCATGGCATAGCCATGTCTGCCCAGTCAGTGTGACCTGGGTCCTCCTACCTGGATGAGAAGTTTACCTGGACAAATTCTTCTTCCCCAGGGATGGGGACTTTCCACATAATGTAGACCTCCACTGGGGTGACAGGAGCTCCCTCCCCTGTTATCCCTTGCCCTGGCTCCTGCTGAGCTTCAAGGACCAGGTCCAGGGAGAACTTAAGGTGCTGGGAACACAAGATGTTGAGCTGCCCCAGGGTGTGGGGGCACCTTTCAGGACTCTGGGGTCTGAGCTCACTCTGTATCCTGACACTCAGCCAGGCCAGATGGCAGGTATAACCCCAACCATCCAGACCTGGGGCAGCACGGATGGAAGTTGGGGCTGAGTGGGGCAGGGACATTGCCCAGAGCTCTGTCTACTGAACCTGGCACCTCATTACATCATGATCTTGTGTGATGCATTAGGGCAGGTTTGCATTCAAACTGTGTTGTACATATGTGGACAGAGTAAAGATTTGTTCACATTTGCATGAAACGCAAGTAGAGTCAAACAGTGCTCTCTGGCTGTTCTGCCTGCCTGACGTTGCCCCTCCCAACAGCCTGCCTGGAGGTCACTCACCATCAAAGTCAATAGAACCAAAGCCCATAATTTTGCACCAGGTCTGGGGAAAGAACTGGTTGTCCGTACAGGGCAGGAAAACAGGAGACACTCTGCTATTGGAAAGAGCCCTCGTGCTTAGCTTCAGCAGGGTGATGTTATTGTATAGTGTCTTCATACATGTATGGGTGACTAAAGATCTGTGGGTGAGAAGTAAGAGGAAGGTTAGGAGGATGAATCTGGTTTCCCATGTTTCTGGGGACAAATATAAGTGTATCAGGATAACAGTGAGCAGATCTGCTGGCTCCTGTTGAGCTTTAAAGGGGCTTCTCCCTCCTCCTTTCCCAAATCCTCATCCGCCAGAATATCTTAAAAAGGACAGGAAAAAACTTACTCGTTAGAACACAAATTAAACACAAGTCACTGAACATACACTGGACTCCCTTTGATTAATTTACCACCAGTTTAGTCTCTAGTATGAAAACTTCACATGGATCCTTCAGCCATGTGCGTCCACAAAATGACAGCTGTACCATCTTCTAGCCAGATGGAGAAGTCAAGATGGCACCATCCATCCTCCCCCAAAGGCACAGCTATTCACTACAAGCCAAAGAAACTAAATGGTGTCGTCACTCCTCCTTCAAAAGCCAGAGATCAAATCCAGTGAAGAAGCCAAGATATCGACCTTGATCCTCATCTAAAAGGCACAGTTCCAACATTCTTTCAGCTTCAATTCTAAAATGGCCTGTAACTAGGAAGACTCACTCAATACAAGAGCAGAAATCATGTCAGAAATTTTCACAATGAAAAAAACAACAGCTAGTTCTCTTCAGGTCTCCAGACAATCCCAAACTTTACAGTTTCAAAGTTAAAGCAAGTTTTCAAGTACCACGTTTCCAGGTCAACTTACAGATGTCACAAATTTCTTCAACCTGCTTCCTCAGGCTTCTCACTGGCCATGACTGGGGTTGGAAGCCCACAGCATGGCTTCCTTCTCTGACCTGCTGCCTCATATGGCAGCAGCAACTCTGAGGCCTCCAGTCCAGTCTCCCTGGTGCTCCCATGATCTATCCTCTCTGTGCCATTTTCTTCCCTCCCTTCCTTGCTCTCCAGCCACATCCCAGGAGAAACCTAAGCCCCCCTTCTTCAAGTCTTTGCCCATCAGGGAACAATGGCTGCTATCTCAATGCAGCACCACTGCGTGGGTCCACAGACCCAAGTTTCACCACAGCACCCCTATCATGCTACCAAGGCTGTATACAGAGTTGAAAAATTCAAGGGAAAAAGTCAGAGACCACACACAGCAGAGTTGGGGGGTGGGGAAAAGGGTAACTCCTATCTGTTCAACTAACCTGTTTATAGAAGCTTCCAGGAATCTGAAGTTATTTAAATTGCATATGACTGGCAACTTCTATGCACAGGTGATGTGAATCTGCTAAGAATTGGGTAGTGGAAGCCTCATTTTAAAAATGCTACTCTTTTTCTGTATCTTGTTGATTGGAGGTTTCTGGTCCCTTTTGACCTGATATCAACACAGTAAAACAATTCACAGAGATCACCAAAAATACTGCTCTCCAAGCCACCACCTTAACTGTTTTTGTTTTGTTTTGTTTCATTTTTTCTTTTTCTTTTCTAAATCAAATTGCTTCCTAGCAAGCAGTCCCACAGCAGAAAATTACTTTGATGGGGCTGTCACACCTGTGTGCATTTTGTCATGGTCTGTGATGGAAGACACTGTCCACCAGGGGTGGAAACACCTCACCTCCAGCATGTGAAAGGTCAGCAGAAAGCTGCTGTTCTGGGAGGGATGAGATAGGTCTCTGAAGAGTCCTCACAACCCAGGAGGCATAGACGGCCATCTCATTGACAAGAAAAGTATGACATTTGTCTCTTTTCCCCTTGTGTACGACCAAACCTCTGTGTTTATGTGGATAGGAGGGGACTGTTGTGACTTGTGGGCTGCTCAACAAGACACATGGACTCCAACTGAAGTTCAAAGTGGCAAGTTTATTACTGATGCACCAGGATCTCAAAGCCAGCTAGGCAAGAGAGACCCCAAGCAGTCTCTGTAAACCACCGCCCCCTATTGTAAAGCAAGCAAGTAGGTGTAGGACACATTCCCATAACTACAGGACATGTTTCCATGTTCTTGTAATTGTGGGACGTGTTCCCATAACTTCCAGTGGTGCTTCTATCCATCATATATCAGGAGGACAATGCTGGCATCCATCATCTATCAGGAGGACAATGCTGACTTCTGTAATGTATCAGGTAGACAAGATGCTTGTCAGGAACAACCAGGAATAAGGGGAGGCTGAAACAGGATGTCGGGCCAGCCAGCCATGGCAGGTACTTCCAACTGAGGGCACGGAGAGGACACTGGCTTAGCATGGAGGTTTTATGCAAAATGGAGTTACTTTGGTTAGTCTGTACTCAACAGGGGTGTCATCTGCCTCATCCTGTGTTTTCACCTTGCTTCCTGTTCTTCCCCTATTTTACAAGCTTTACAATCCTTAGCAGCCAGCTCTGAGGTGCCTTTTGTTGTCTTGTTATTAAAAATACACAACAGGTCTGCTTCCCAGAGGTAATGGATACAGAATATCTCAGGGATGAAAGAGATTTTATTATATAGTAGATGACAAATTAGTGCACTATGGGAAATGTTTCCATGTTTCCTCTTATGAAACTCTAAGTGAAGCCAGGTGCACAGAGGGTCACAAAACTAAACAAGGAGAAAGTCTGTTATTTACACCAGTCTCTCTCATGGGTCTCCTACCTGTCTGCACAATTGTAAGACTCTTTAGAACAGCAATAAGATTCATTTACACACAAGTGGAAATCAAGAGTCACAGAGATCACAAGTATCCAGTTATCTCACCCCAGTCACTGTTCAGTCTCAACATTCTAAAGCACTCCCAAGATGGCATATTGTCACCCACCCAGACATGAAGCAGGCATACCATACCAGTTTCAGAAAGTTCAACTCCTCCTTAGCATGGATCCAACAGACCTCAAGATCCCAGCCAGCTAGACTCTCTTTCTCAGAGGTCCAAAGCCAAAGGCCAACACTTAAGTTTCTCGCAACTTTTCCTCTTTCCTGGGGTGGCCCTATCCCGGGATTCTGAGCTTCAGGACCAACGTCTGAAAATTGCTCTTTCCGGCCTGCAGCCCAAAAACACACTGCTGGGGCTGAAGCCCATGATGATGTTTCTTCTTTCACTGCTTCTGCATGGCCTTTTATCTTCTCAAGCCAGAGTCTGAGGTTATAATTTTAAGGGTACAACAAGGTAGAATTGTGGGGTTGTGGCCCCTTTTTTGTAATAATATAAGCTCAGTAGGAAGACACTACTGTGGGTGGAGACTCAGCAAAGCATATGGCACACAGGACACAGCCTGATGAGAGGATTGCAGATATAAAAAGAACATGGGTGAGAGAGCATGAAAGCACATGCATGGAGTAGAAGACAAATGCTCAGACCCAAGAGAAGAAAATGGAACATGTGCTATGCTAGCACTGAGCTCAGCCTGGCCTTATCAGGAGGAGAAAAGCTTTGAAAAACTTGGACTTGGTGTTGACCAGACCTGAGAAGAATACTTGGTAACGTGTGTCCCTGGAGAGAAAATGCTTGTTTGAAAGCTGAACTTGGTGTTGACTAGACTGGACTGAGGCATCCAGCATCATGGGTGACCTTAGATCACTCAGGGTTCCTTGCTTCCTCGTTCATAAACCCTGTTTCCATGAGCCTGGACATGCACAGTTGTGGTGCATGAGTGGACAGACTTGGGAGTGGCAGGTTTAAAGACCAGCTTTTCCCTTGAGAGGCTGTTTAATTTTCTGGACCCACTTACTAACATGAGGACCCAGCTCCCTTGCATCACAGCAGGATCCCAATGGACCCCATAGTCCCTTTTCTGCCACCTGTCCCCTACTGAGGAAATAACAGAACAGAAGCCCCCAAGATGAACAGGGCACTTAGAGAGGGAGGAACCTGCCTTCCTGGTCATGGGTTGGAAGGATACTGATGAACCACTGGTTCCAGGAAATACATCAGAGGTGTATTTTGTCCTTGTGACTATCAGATACCGGTGCATTAAGCCCTGGCTACAGGGCTGGGATGACCATGTCCTCATTCCACCGGAACTGGCCAGGCCTCTACTAAGCCACCCAAACATCTTGCTGGGCAAAGAGTGGGGTCCTTCTCTCAAACCTTATTAATGAAATAATATCTTAATGTGGTGGAATCATCGGTCACCTATAGAATTAAAAGCTGCATCAGGATGCAATCCCTCAGGACAGGTGAGCAGAGCCACTGAGAGCTGGGCAGTGCGCAGTCAGGAGCCCGTCCCTCAGGCCACACCCCTTGCCCAGTGGGATGTGTGTGGTGCTCAAGATGTGTGTGGCCATCTCCAGTGGAATAAGGATATGGTTGTCCCAGACCTGTGGCCAGAGTTTTAATACGCTGGTATCTGATTGGCACAAAGACAATACACAGTGTTTAGTCCATGGTAAGGTTTATGCTGAATATATACCTGACACATGAACTCTTGGTAAACTATCAGAGTTGGCCAGACACCCTGTGAGCCTCCCAAAGCCTGCTGCTAGGTGAGCAGTGGGTGCCTACTTGCCATGTGCCTTTTGTTATTCTCTGTGTCTTTCTGTCAGGTTCTGGATGTCACAAATGATGGCCTGGAAGGCTGTTTCCATAAGTTGTGAAAAATCTACCACAAACATTTTATCCAACATTTGGCTTCCAACTAACATGCTCCGAAACAAGCAAATGAAAAATAATATTCATAGGTAATAAAATAACTCAAAGGATGAGTGATAGGAATGAAAACAATGAATGTAGACTAAAGATCTCGACGAAGTCAGAGTAAAGGTCATAAGTATGAACATAAAAATGGTGACCAGCAGAAGGAGCGGTGGTATAAGCTGTTAGAGAATGACAATGCCTCCAACAGGAGCTGTCCTGGAAGCTAATCAAGGAGATGGTGAGGAAGAAGCCAGAAGAATCAGCAAAGAAATATCTTCTCAGGCATCAGCACTTCAGTAACTTGAGGACCAGGGATACTTTCATTTAGGTGAGGAGGAGATTTCCCTAAATGTAATAAGTGCCCCAACTTGCATCCTAGTTTGGATAAATCGACTACAATAGAACAGGCAATTCTGAATTGAGACTGAGGATATTAAATGATATTAAGGAATATGGACGTTATTGAATGTGCCAATTGGATAGTGATTATTTAAGAAGCTGTTCTTATTTTCTTAAGAGATGGCTTTGAGAAATGACAAAATATTTGGACTTTAAATATTTTGAGGGAAATACAAGAGAAAAAGAATAAATAAAGTAAATATGGAAAATGCCCATGGAAGGAATAATAATGGAAGCATGTAGAAAGTGGTGGAATATGGGTGAGTTGGTGGTGGGTGCACCACAGTTGTTATACCTGATCAGGTATCCCAATCAAGAGGTATCTGGTGTTTAACTGTCAGTTAAAAATAAATAAATTATAATAAACACATTACTATCATAATTCTGTTGTAATGAGGGATCAAATGTAATAAGAGTAGATATTTTTTTAAAGAGCCTAAGGCTTGAGTATGGATTTATTCTTCTGAATATCTAAGAGGGCTCTTCAAGCCTTTTAAAAATTGAAAGTTGTTAAGGAAAACCATTGTTGTTTTTTTTTCAGTGGAACCACAAACAACTCTGGGTTTAAAAGATGCTATTAAAAGTTACTAAACCTAGGTCACTGCGCTGGCTCCAGGCCTGTGGGATGTACCCCTTCACATGTGCCACCCTCTCCACCATCCCTGGGAGCCAAATCTGCAGCCAGGTTTCTCTGGAAACTCACCCACACTGCGCACACACAGGTTAGCCGCTGGAGGTCACTGTGACGGCTCCAGGCCTGTGGGAGGGACCCCTTCGCCGTGCCACACTCTCTACCATCCCTGGGAGCCAACCCCTGCTGCCAGGTTCCTCTGGAAACCCGCCCACCTTGCCCACACCCAGGTTAGCTGCAAATTACTAAACTAAAGTACAGATCTACCTTCAACCTGAATACACTCCCATCAACATGCCAACCAATACAAGATCCATGGTTTCTCAATATATAGAACAGGTTTGAAAGCAAAACACAGTAAGGGGAAAAACTTTAAACATGCAAGCAAGCTCTACAGGAACAAAGAAAGGACAATCTCCAGAAAACATCAAATAAATGATCTGCATCTCAGAAAAAGATTCCTCTATTAACATGTTAAATGCACTCCAACAATTAAGAGAATTAGAAAAAAAGGACAACATTATGATAGAAGCAATTAATGCACTAAGGGAGGAAGTAGAAACATATAAAAAAGAAAGCATCAATATGCATAACCTAATCAATGAACTAAAGCATGAAAATGAATCCCTAAAATTGAAATTGAAAGAGACTCAAGATTTAAAGGTTGCAATGGATGAGCTCAAAAATGCACAGAATAGTCATGGCAGTAGAATAGATGAAATAGAGGACCGAATCAGCACACTTGAGGATACAGAAATAGAGAGGACAAAGAAAGAAAAAGAGAGAGAAACATAGTAGGAGGACTGAATACAAGCTCAGAGATATGTCAGATTCCTTAAAGAAAAGAAACATAAGAGTAATAGGAATCCCAGAAGGAGAGGAGAGAGTTATGGGAACTGAAAGGCTGTTCAAAATAATAATAGAGGAGAAATTTCCAAATCTGAAGAAAGAAATGAAAATAGACATACAGGAAACCAAAAGGACATCAAACTACTTATATGAAAGAAAAGCCATAGCGAGACACATCATCGTAAGACTTCCTAGAACCCAAGATAAGGAAAAATAATGAGAATGACTAGAGAAAAAAACAGATAACCTAAAAGGAATATCCATTAGACTGACCTCGGATTTTTCTGAAGAGACACTCCATGCAAGGAGTGAATGGAGTCACATCTACAAAAAAACTCCAAGAAAAAAATGTGCCAGCCAAGAATACTCTACGCTGCAAAGCTATCCTTCTTCTATGAAGGAAAAATTAGAACCTTCTCCGACAAGCAAAGTCTCCAGAAATTTGCTACCACTAAACACCCACTCCAAGAAATTTTGCAGGCCTCAAAACCGAAACCATAAGATCAAATACAAGAAACAAAAACACACAATAAACCCCAAATGGCCACCAGGAAACCATTAGAATCGCAAATATCAATAATCACCCTAAACGTCAATGGTCTAAACTCAGCAATCAAAAGATGAAGAATTGCAGACTGGATCAGAAAACAGAACCCAAAATTCTGCTGCCTCCAAGAAACACATCTGTTCGCTACGGATAAGCATAGACAGAAGGTGCAAGACTGGAAAACTACACTACAAGCAAACGGCCCCTACAAGAAAGCAGGAGTTGCCATTCTTGTATCAGACAGAGCAGACTTCAAATTAACAAAAGTGACAAAAGACAAAGACGGCCACTACATAATGGTTAAAGTGTCAATCCACCAAAAAGACATAACAGTAATCAACATATATGCACCTAATGAGGGAGCACCGAAATTCATAAAACAACTAGTAGACTGAAATCAAATATTGATGAAAATACATATGTGGTAGGAGATTTTAACACGTCACTCTCAACAAAAGACAGATCAACAAAGCAGCAACTACACAAAGAAACAAAAGTTTTAAAGGAAGAGCTAGACCAAATGGACTTTATATACAGGACACTACATCGCCAAGGAAAATAATACACTTTTTTTTCAAATGCACACAGTTCTTTCTCTAAAATCGATCATACACTAGGCCACAAGACAAACCTGAACAAGTACACAAAGATTAAAATAATACCAAACTTCTTCTCTGACCATAAAGGCATCAAATTAGAAATCAACAATGAAAAGAAAATAAGGAGAGTAAACACCACATGGAGACTGAACAGCAGGCTTCTGGAATATCACTGGGTAAAAGAGGAAATAAAAGAAGAAATTAAAATCTACATGGAAGCAAACGACAATGACGACACAATGTTCCCAAATGCTTGGGACGCAGCAAAAGCAGTACTATGAGGAAAGTTCATAGCAATACAGGCCCAAACAACAGGAATTGAAACAGCCCAAAGAAATACTCTAGTCTCCCAACTTAAGGAATTAGAAAAAGAACAACAACAACAACAACAAAAAAAAAACAAAACCCAGCAGAAGACAAGAAATAACAAAAATAAAAGCGGATATTAATGAAATAGAAACCAAAAAGACCATCGATAAGATAAACAAAACCAAAAGCTGGTTCTTTGAAAAAAATAAATAAAATTGACAAACCTCTGGCAAGGGTTACAAAGAAAAGAAGAGAGAAAACTCAAATAAACAGGATCATAAACAAAAACGGAGATATTACAACAGACCCAGCAGAAATCCAAAAGATAATTAGAGACTACTACGAACATCTATATGCAAACAAATACAGAAACCTGGAAGATGTGGACAAATTCCTGGAACAATACAGTCATCCAAAATTGAACAAAGAAGAAATAGAAAACTTAAACAGGTCAATCACAAGCAGTGAAATTGAGGCAGTCATCAAAACACTCCCTAAAAACAAGAGCCCAGGTCCTGATGGTTTTACAAATGACTTCTACCAAACATTCAAAGAGGAACTAACACCGGTACTATTAAAACTCTTTCAAAAAATTGAGAAAGAAGGAAAGCTACCAAATACCTTCTATGAAGCAAACATTACACTAATTCCAAAACCAAATAAAGATAACAAAAAGAAAGAAAA
>PVHY01022008.1:0-23039 GCA_004024945.1 Uropsilus gracilis
GATAGATAGATAGATAGATAGATAGATAGATAGATAGATAGATAGATAGATAGATAGATAGATAGATAGATAGATAGATAGAGGCTGCTGGCAAAACAAAAATCATGGGCTGCAATAATACACACTGGGAGGGGGTACTCCGACTTTCCTGGCAGGGGAACATCTCTACTTTTAGGATGGGAAAGTGGCAGATCTTGGGTAGTGTTTTGCACGTGGCTGACATAGAGGAAACATTCAATAAAAATCACCCACAGCCACATGGCCGCAGCCTGCCTGCCAGGGGTTCCCATCACCATGGACAGCAGCTCTGGCACATAGGTCAGGTTGCTGCTACTCCAGCTTCAGCCCAGGGGAGTAGAAGCTTTGGGTTCCGTCTGGGCACCATCGAATGCACAGAGGATTCTCCCATAAACAAGTTGGTATCCGAATAGCAGCTTGAGTTGCCACGTTCACGCCCGGCCAGAGCAACACTATCTGCTCAGCGCTGCTCACACTGCCAAGTTGTTGCCTTTGAAGTTCAACTTCCTGTTTTCAGTCCTTGAATAGCAAGGCTTCCCTGTGCCCACCACTCCTATAAAGTTTGTCCCTAGTTAGCACTGTGCCTCATGCAACTTTGGAGGCAGGGGCCTGTGAGGAGACCCCATACTTGTTGTCAACAGGAAGGTTTCTAAAGCTACACACTTCAAATGGGGGAAAGACATGAGTTTGAGCTGACTCTGACCTGATTCCAGTGCCCATTCTCCATGGCTACCTCTTGCCTGCCATTCTCAAAACATCTTTTCTGCAAGCACTGGCCCTCCAGGCAGTATTTATTAGTTATCTCATTCTGCATCACTCAGTATTTGGACACAGCCTTGGATCCTTAGCCTTTTCCCCCAAAATGGCTTCTATGTCAGCATGTCCCCTCACTTCATTTCAGTAGAATAACTATCCTAGTTACTAAGGAAAAATAGCTAAAATCTCTTGAATGTTTGCCTTGTGCTGGGCACCTGTAAGTGTCTTGCCTTATCACTTTTAATCTTCACAATCACCTGGCAAGGTCTATACCAGTCTATTTCTTTTCCAACAGATAAGCTTGCAACGGTCAATCAACTTGCCCCTGGCCACACAGTAAATAGGAAGCAGAATCTAAGATCTCAATCCAGGTAAGTCTGAACTCAGAGCTGG
This sequence comes from Uropsilus gracilis, assembly GCA_004024945.1. Lineage (NCBI taxonomy): Eukaryota > Metazoa > Chordata > Mammalia > Eulipotyphla > Talpidae > Uropsilus > Uropsilus gracilis. Next base: position 1,168 of record PVHY01022008.1, read on the forward strand.
AGACGGTAGCAGATTCTCGACGTGCCCCTCCCTTATACCCTAGAGCCTCACCATTTCAGGACATGCCAGTCTGTGTGTCTACTAGTAAAGCAAGCTAAAAATGTCAGTGCACGCAAGTGACTGACTAATGGGAGTTGGTGAATACCCCAGCTCCCTCACACTGGGAGGGCATAACTGTGTAGTGTTTCTTTCTATTCTGGCTCCTAGATTTCCCCAGCAGAGTGAATCTTTATTTGCCCAAGATGATGACCTGCTTGAAAGGGCATCATATATAGGCTCCCTTCTCTTTCCTGTCTCATTTTCTACTGTTTCCTACCAGCATTTCCCAGAATCCAATCCCAAATGGGACTCTTACTTTCCAATCTGTCTCAGAGTTCCACTCCCAATGAAGTCCAACCTAAAACAATGCTATTTCCCCAAATCAACCCAATCAATTTTCCTATTCCTAGAACCAAAATTCCTTTCTTATTGAAGCTAAATCCCTGATCAGGTTTTAGGAATCTTTTTACCCCTCTATTGTTATCCACATGGTTAAGGGGTAGTCAGTGAGTAGAGGTGGCTTGTCCATCCCACACACATGGAATAACCCTTCCACGCTATCTTGTGTGACCAAAATCACCAGCCACAACTAGAGGAGTTTTCAGACATGCTGTCTGACTTACATGTAGCTCAAACTCATTCAAATGGCCCCAAACTGCAATGATTCCCATAATTATGACTCCCAAGTGTTCACTTTTCTGAGACAGCTAATCTTTGTTTTACTGATGCACATCAACAAGAAGATGATGGGTTTGCTGACAATCCCAGCCACTAGATAATGCAGGGGAAGCGAAGAAGGAAGAACGGAGTCTGATTAAATTTTGGGATCTCCTGAGGAATTGAGCTGAGAGGAAACAGTATTCGCTATCTTCTGTGGCTACCAGTTCCAAAGCAGGAGAAATGACTGACCCTCAGGAGGACAACATTGGCCTTCAGAAATGCTTTCCCCTGATGTCCACCTTAAGTCACACCATCACAGGCAGTCAAACCCTGAGTAAGGTACATTACTTCTTTGAACCTGTTTCCTCATCTGAGAATTATAAATAACTGACCTACCTCACTTATTCAACATCTTTTAATTAAATGTCTACTATGTGTTGGATTCTGACAAGCACCATAAGAGATAAAGCCTGTATGCACATATGTGGCACATCATAACTAAGCACTCAATAACCTTTAACTAAAATCATTAAGTATCATTGTTATTTTATTGGATTCTCAAAACAAAATCATCCCGTAGTCACTTTTATCTCCAGTTCACAAGTGAATGAACCAAGGTATAGACCAGGTATCAGCATCCTGCCCCCAATCATAGAGCCATCTAGACTTGTGGGGGCTTCTAGAGCTTTAGCACCCCACTCGCAACAGGCAACTCTGTGTGTTGGGCTTTTTCCCAAATCCAACCACCATTTAAAGAAAGAGAAGCATGCCTCAAAATACCAAAACAGAAAACCTTGATTTTGAGAATCCTTTGGTTCTCCCCTTCACTTTATCCCCCCCTCACTCCAATACACAGGAGCCTTCCACCACTGCCTAGTCCCCCAACTCAAAGAGAGAGATTCTTCTTGTCTCCCAGCCTTTAGAAACTCCAGTGTCTAAGGGGGTCTGTTTGCTCACATCCACACAAGCCTCTGACCCTTCCCAGGTACACCCAAACATCCATCCCCTTCCCAAAAGTTCCCTCAACATCCTCCTGTCTCAGAAACTGCTTTATCTCTTTTCCTGAATTTTTTTTCATTTGATCCTGAATGGAGACTCCATGACCCTATACAGATGGTGTTCACTCAGGGAGAGTTCTCACCTCTTCCTTCCCACCTTCCAGCAACAAGTCCCCTGGTCATAATGATAGAATGACCTGGTAATAACAGAAGATTTCTTGGAGATAGTCTCTCCTACCCCCATGCAGCATTGGCTGTCAGTCTGATGAGAATTTGAGGAGAGAGCTCAAAGTCTGTGCATTCACAGGTGGGAACTGATGCCCCCCACACTTTCACATCCCCCTCACAGAGGATCTTGTTAGACACTTTCAACAACCTGAGGAAGTATTGGCAGGTTCACCAGGAGCTTGAGGGAATATGTTTTGCAACCAGAGGGAAACAAAGAAAGAAACAAGAAAACAGAGATTCTGCCTTGTGTCTGAGAAATATGAGTATTTATGCACATACTAATTGAAATTGGCTCCGTCACCATATGCACACAGTTAAAGGGGCTGGCGTTCTAGACACCGAGACTAAACAGGAGCCACTTTCAAAACACTATGCATTATGCAGGCTCCTGACAGAACCAAATCATCATTTATGGTGGTTTTATATTCAAATCAACTCCACAAATATCAACAGACACCCACTCTGTGCCCAGCACTGTGCAATAGTCTGAAATGCAAAGACTAATGAATCCAAGGTCACGGGCTGTTGAGAAAAGCGATACACACACACAAAAAAAAAATAGAAAACAACAGTGTGTGGCTATAGAGGCAGGAACACAGATAACAGAAGCTGTTGTTGCTGCCTGAGGAATCCATCTCCCCAAGGCTGTAGAGGGGAGACATGATCTACAAGGAGGATCAGCTCACAGGCAGAGAAAGGTGTCCTAAGAGTATGGAGGCAGGAAAGTTTGTGGACTAAAAGGGCAAGTCATTTGATGTGGCTAAAGCATCACCAGAGTAGGAAGAGAGGAGAGGGCTGTATCTCCCAGTCAGACCACACCTCCTCTGCAAGGAACCCTTTCCTAGATAGCCTTTTCTATGCCCAAGCATCTACCTCTCCCTATCTTGCTTTCTTCATAGCTCTCAGCATTCATGAAAGTTACCCCAATTAGACTATTGCCCTTGCATTTCCCCAATGAGAATACATTCTGTATAAAAGCAGGACTCTCGTCTGTCTTGCTCATTGTTGTATTTCCAACTCTTAGAACTGAACCCAGTAAATGCACAATTTTTAAAAATTGATGTATCAATCAGTTGGGGAGCAGCAGCCTGGGTTTGTAGAGCACCACAAATTTGTATACCTATTTTCTAGATGATAGCATTATTAGTCAGAATAACACTACTATAACAAATAAACCCAATATTCTAATATCTTTACACAGTAGGAATATATTTCTCACTCACTTAAAATACAAAAGCAAGTGTCTCTACTTGGAGGTAGCTTTCCTCACATGTTGATTTGGGACTCAGGTGCCTTCAGTATTGTGGCTCTTTCATCCCTGAGACCTCTGTTCCAGCCAGTGAGAGCAGAAAGTGGCCTAGGGAGGACCCAGTTTTTTTAAAGTCATGGTTCAGAAGTGACAGAAATAGCTAGGAAGAATTTACGTTCTTTGGGGACAACTAGTGATCTGGCCACATTCCAAAGGAGATGCAATTGGGATAAGGAATTTCTAGTTAGAGAGGCACCTCTCAAGTATGGCACCACGTATGGAAGGAGAAGAATGAGCGCATGGTAGACGAATAGCTGTCTCAATCACAGTAGCCCTGGGCTCAGAGAAGCTAAGCTATATATCCAAAAATGTGTCACAAGTGGGGCAACTGTCCCTTCAATTTAAGAAATGGCCACGTCTTTCCCTTGCTTGATCTTACTTATGCTAGGTTTCCAAGCTCTGATGTCAGGTGACTTCTCCTTTCCTTGCCCCAAGCTACTGAAAAACTTTCTTCTCAGAATCCTGAGGGCTTTGTAAGCAGAGACTCACTTTTTCTGCTCCTGAGGGGAAGTACAAGCCATGTTTCTGAATTGAAAGACCGAGAGAAAGAAGTACTGTGAATGGAAAGAGGGAGCCAAAGAGCAGAAGACAGGATGCCAGAGAAGGGATAAGAAGACAGCCACATGCCCAGGGAATGTTCTAGACTTTTAGTTTGGTTTATACACACCAACATTCCAATAGTAATAAGGCCAGCTTGCCTTGAGCTAGTGGTTACCACAAGCCAGATGCAACACTAGGTGTTTTATTACCATTCTCTTAATTTAATCTTCAGAAAACCTAATACCATAGCTTCTGTTACCCACACATTTACAGATAAGAAACTGAAGTTCAGAGAGACTAAGCACCTTGCGAAGAGTGGTTCAGCCTGTCCATGGAAAAGGTGGGGTTTAAGGAACTTAATACCAGAGCTAAGCTTGTCAGCAGCACATTCAGAGGTTGGTGTCATTAATGGGGCTGGAAACTAAGATAAGAAGGTAGAGCTATAAGAGACATGGCCTAGTAAAGATTGCATCTTCAGTGATGGCCTAGAATCATCTCCAGAAGGACTTCGCTGGGAGAAGTGGGACTCTGTTGGTTCTTGGAAGTCCATGTGCCTCTGTTCTGCCAAGAGAATATGGAATCTCCAAATCCCTGGGTGCCTTCCAGCTCACAGCAGGACTAGCTTCATTTACCCTGACATGCTTTTCCTCTGACACAAGAACATCTTTTTTTTTTTTTTTGCCCTTCTCACTGTGCTGTACTTCTAAGCCAAACAGATAGATGTACATTCAAATTACAGCCCTCACCTATGATGATTAAGCCTCTTAAGGAACCAATCATTGTGTCTTTGAATGAGTTTAATTGTCAGGGTACTTCAGTGCATAAATAACCATACACACCCCGTGACCCAGGCTGACAGCACTAACTGAATCCAGCATTGGACTTATCTGGTAGAAACCACTGGAATTTTGTCCTGACTTCTCACCCTGCATTTCAGGAGGCTAAGAAGGGTCAGCTAGCTCAGGGAGCTCCAAACTCCAAGGCCCAACCAACCCTTTTTCAAAGACTCAAATCGCAAAAGAGGACAAGGGTCTAGAGGACTGGTGGTGAGTATGGTATGATAGCATCCATTGTAGAGGTGGGAACCTGTACCCCTAAAACATATACAACATTATAAATCAACATGACCTAAAAAAAAAAAAAACTTCTTAAAAAATCAATCAAGATTCCACTTTCAGGCAAGGTCAGTTCAGTCCATTAAAAGTGACCTCTCCCACTGACTACAATTTAAAAACTAAGCTCCAAAGACAATGAAAGGTAAACAATAGTGGGAATACTGGAGAGGAAGCAAAAGTTAATGAAAGGCCTTGAGAGAGGCAGGGTTTATGTACATGGTAAGAGCAGGTGGTGAAGACGAGATGATCTTGGTCTTTCTGGGCAAAAGGAAGTGGAAGGAAAACACTGCTCTGAGCCAAGAATGTGACTGCCAAGATGAAAGGGTCCGGACACTCAGGGTCAATTTTGGCACTATCTGAATTGTAATTAAAGTTTTATTGGAAAACAAGAGAAGACTCAAGTCTCTTTTATGAAAGGACAACTTAACCAAGGGGCAGAAAGATATGGAATTCAAAATAACTTCCCTTCAATGAGAGCATTATTATCAAAGTTGCTTCATTCCTCCATCTCTTACTTAATCCACTCAATGGCAGACGTGGTAGAGGTGCCATCCTCCTACGTAGTGCTTGGAACTCCATCAGCATTAAAAGGTGAATGTATGGCAATTCATAGATGGAGAAGTTGATACTCAGATGGTCCATGTTTGGTCCAAGCTGACCCAGTTAGTCCAGGGCAAAGCTTGGCTCTTGACCTGTCAATTTAATTATTAGATGGAGAACCTCAGTCATCCAATGAGGCAGCCTACCTCCTTACCCCAGCTCATCCCCTGAACAGTACCTGGAACCAGGTCCTCCAGCTCCAACTCCTGTCGGGGGAGCCAGAGCAGACCTGAGAACCCCAGGAACAGATCACAGCAGCAACAGGTGGTCAGAAGTCCAGGCACATGAATTCTAGCACCTCCCAGCACATCCGCTCTCTTGGATCTTTGATTAAAACCCTCCCTCTCAACTCAGGGAGTAAGTCATCCCAGAGTTTCTTGGCCCAGGCCTGCTTAGCTCTCTGTTGAGATCTCTGCATTGCTTGTCAGAATAACATATTTCAATTCATAAAATAAAACAGAGTGAACAACAAAGGAAACCAAAGATATTTGAAATAGTTATTGAAGTGTTTTTTAATGTGACATAGGAATATATGTCACAAAGATCTATCAGGGGGTCTAAAGCCTGGGTAATTTCAAAGTAGTGATGAACACAAATGAGGTTTAAGGCATCAGCAAAAATACAATGTGAAATAAAATGTAAATAGCAGTGATTTGCATTGGTAACAAAATTAGAGACACTGTTAATATTACTACAGTCTGTTGCCCACAATAAATAAATTAAGAGACTGTTAAATGTTTACTAGACATCAGTGAAAATAAAGATAAGTATTTTCTCAAGTTCAGAGACTTTCATAATTCTACACTCCAGCTGGGCACGGTGGCACGTGCCTGTAAGCTTCAGTCTATGAAGCAGCCGGGGCTAGGGATCGCAGTTGGAGTCTCGCCTGGGTCCCGTAGCGAGAACTAGTTCCAAAAAAAAAAAAAAAATAGCTGGGTGTGTTGGCACGTGCCTGTAATCCAGCTACCTGGGAAGCTGAGACTGGGGACTGCTTGAGTCTGTGGTACCCCCGGCAATGAGAGCCTGCAGTTCCACAGGCAAAAATAGCAAGACCTAGTCTCAAAAAAAAAAAAAAAAATTCTACAGCCCAGACTCTTCAGTGAAGCCCAAGTGAAGAACCCCTGCTCTAATTCCAGATTGAATGAGTACCCGCTGGTCTTGGAGAAGGAAAGAGAGAACTTCTTAAGTCAACATTCTTGATCCAGGTTGCCCCTGTAGTCTCCATCCTGGAGCCCATTACTCCAGTATCTCACTACCATTTTCCAGTTCTAGAAGCTTGGCTTTGTGCCTGCCATCAATTGTATCCTTTCTTTCATCATCTCCTTTTTGCCCCAACTTTTCTCATTAGTTATACCCTAATATTTTTCCAGCCTCACATCACAACTCCTTACAACATCTTCATCTGGGAACTCACATCCACATTCCACTTATGCAATCACAATACACATTGGCAAGAGTTCACCAGCCTCTTTTCATACAAAAAGCACCTCCAGTCCCAGGCTGGGGTAGCCTTTACTGTAGGAAACCACCCCCCATCCCAAGTAGGAGAGAAGCAGCCACTATCTTGGAATTACCCTGTAATACACTATGACAAACAGTGCCTTCCTCTTGGGCTGACTTTATGCTATAATAAGGAGCATGGACTCTCTTACCACTGACATGGTTTTAATATTGGTAGTAACAGATTCAACTCTTAGGTAGGAAGTACATATTCCTGAGCTAATTAGGGAACATTTCAATATGAAAGGGAGCCAATAGTGTGTGTGTCAAAGAGTTGATTTTTATTCAGTCAATATTCCAAGTCTGTGCAAAAGAGGGAAAGGGGATCCCTCGAATCCCTGAAGACACACCATCTTCCCCCACCCCTGCAGAAAGACAGGGGCTCTCCTGCCAAAGCTCTGTCATTTAGAATGTAGACTGAAGACAAATTTGGGGAATTATCTGAGCATATGCTTGAGGGTTTTTCAACATGGTTCTTTCTTGCAATCTACATTTAGGATTTAAAAAGGAGTAGTGTTGACTGGACTCTGTCCATATGTTCTCTTGGCTCTTGCCATTTGTGGCCAAAGAAGTCACGTAGAGCCACATCTCCTGCCCCCATGTTTCCAGCAGGTCATGCAAAATAGCCAATGTCTGTTGTTGTCTATCTGTCTGTTTTGAGGGCATTGGAAATTATATACAAACAAATGTACATTTTTAATCAGGAAACTCTTCAAACTAATACAATTTCTCATCTATAGGCAAGAAGAAGAAAAGCCCTCACCCTGCTATGTGCATTGTACCCAGAACCACATAATAAAACAGAACTAACACATAGTGTAATGATGATAACATGCTGAGGGCCTTGTATGGAGTTTCTCCTGTAATCCTCATAGCAACACCATTAGATAAGTTTGTTTATTCTCACTTGACAGATAAGGAAATGGAGCTCAGGGTGGGTAAGTTATTTATTGAAGTTCTCATAATTCTAAGCAGTGAGGTGGGATATGAAATAGGACACTCTTGTTTTAGGAGTTGAACATGGTAGGAGTCCTTGATTTTTTTTTAAATATTTTTATTTTGTAATTATCATACATAGATCATGTCTGAAGTTCTTGATTTAGGAACTGAAGCATCTAAGCTTTCATCTTAGCTCTGCCAAAAGTTAAAGTATCTAAACTGCCCCTGACTCCATCATACACTATCTGGGACCACAGGTAAATCACTTCCTCTCTCTGGGCATCACCCAGCTTCATTGTATTGATGAACATAACTCCCTCTCAAGTGTCAGGAGCAAGGAGTGGGTGTTAGCAGGCAGAGCAAGCCTTTCTAGGGGTCAGGGAGGAAGTGGTGGAAAGGAGTAGCTACTGAGATCTGCAGCATTTGTGGGAGGCTGAAAAAGATATTGGTCTAAAAAGAAACTCTTAAAAAGCAGGGTGCTGACCTCTCTGAAATTTACCCAATGAATTACAAGTGCTCACCAGCCTCACCTCATCTTGATGCAAATAGAGAAGACATGAAAAGGGTACAGTGATGGAAAGTGGGGTGCTAATTGCCCACTGCCACCTGTCCAGTGAAACCCAAGTGCCCTAAGGGGTTCACTAAACCTTGGCACCTCCTTGAAAAACCATGCAGTTTACCCAAGCAGAGAACTGGAGGTATGGGCTTTGGGGTATCTGCATCTGGGGTGGGTCTTCACATCCCAGGATGTGACAAGAAACAGCCAGAAATGAGCCAAAGCTGCTACTTTCAGAGCACTGAGATGCAGGGAAAGATGGTGGGAAATAGCCTTTCTAGACCTCAACCAACTGATTGGTTTGTGTGGGAGGGAATGAAACCGTCTGCCTATCTCACTCTTTACACCAAAATAGAATCCAGACGAATCAAAGATGTAAACATGAAGAGGGTATGAAGAAAGAGACCATAAGGACATTTTGGTAAATAGATTTATAATTCCAGGATAGTGAGGGCATATTTTTAAATATCAAGTCAAGAATAGAAACCAAACCGGAAAGACTGACAGATTGTACTACATAAAAATGTAAACCTTCTGTTTGACCAATAAATAAACTTGGAGAAATATTTGTGACATATGTTACAGACAAAAGGTTGCCATTACTCATAGAGACAGGAAACTCTTACCAAAAAATAAAGGGGGGGAAATGAACACCACAAAAAAAAAAAAAAAAAAAAAAAAAAAAAAAAAAAAAAAAAAAACCAAGATACCAGATGACCGAACCATACTGCTCCTAGGTATAAACCCAAGTAAAATAAAAACATATGTCCACATAAGAATGTATTTAGGAGGGCTCAAAGGAGGATTGTTCATAACAACCAAAAAAAGGAAACAACACAGATGCCTGTAAATAAAATGTGATCTATGCAATGTAATGGATATTGTTCAGCAATAAAGTGAAATGGAGTACTGTTATTTCACAGGTGCAACACGGATGAATCTTGAAAACATTCTAAATAAAAGAAACCAGTCACAAAAGACCAGTTTGTCTCATTCCCTTAGTGTCCAGAACAGGCACACCATGGAGATGGAAAGTAGATTAGTGATGGCATGAGGCTCAGAGGACTGGGGGATATGGAGCGTGATGGATGATTAGGGTACAGGGTTTCTTCTGGGGGTGATGAAAATACTCTAAAATTGATGGTGGTGATGGTTACACCACCTTCTGAGTACACTAAAACCCATCAAATTAAATGCATTATATAGTATGTGAATTACATCTCAATAAAGCTATTATATGAAAAAAATCAATGTTCTTGGTCAAATCAAATTTTAATTCAAAGGAAAAAGATTAAACTGGAAGAATGGAGTCAATTATAATGAAAGTTTTATTCCACAATGAAAATGTCATCATCTTGAAATCAGGAGGACCATAGAGGACCCAACTAATAAACTTGATGTGACAGATCCAGTAAGCTAAGGATCAAATGCTACACCCTCAAAAAAAAGCACAAACTTTAAGTAGCCATGCAATTATAGAAAGTTGACTCTAAAGAATGCCTTAGTAAATTCTCAAAAGAAGAAATAGTACAAAACCCGTTTTTAAGCATAGTACTATAAGACCTACTGGTGACTATCTCAGAGAGAAATTCTTTACTGTGAAAAAAATGAATAAGGGAAGATGTAAAATAATGGTAGCTCAATTTTTAAAAAGTAAAAGTGGAGTGGAGATAGGCTAAATAAGTCCTAATAACAAAAACTAACACAAAAGTAGATAGAAATGAATAAAGAAAGCAGATCACTAAGAAAACTATGTTTTCAGCAACATTTGTCCTAAACAAAAATCAAAACTGATATTGCACTAGGCTCTATGTACCACAAATTCTAAGACCTAGCTCTTCCAAGCATTTTTGCAAATTATATTTTCCCAGCATAGCATAACTACGTAGATGCTAGATTTACTTCTATTACGCATTGCTGGCTCCATATAAGGTATTAAATCTTGACATCCTTCACTTGTCTTTATAAACTTAATTGTGCCTTTTTATTGCTTTTTATTGCTTTTCACTTTGTACATACCTACTACTACTATGGAACCCACTTTGATATTTTATTTATGTATCTAGAAGTTTATTTTCATTCTTTCTGTTCAATGATTTGAATTTTAAAGGTAATGAATTTTCCACCGGATAATACCTTTGGTTGCATCCCAGAAGACAAATATTTAAAACTTCTTCCTAATAACAAAGGTCACATACTATTTTTCGCAATAAAAAGGTAAATATTCAGTAACATAGGACTTAGATGAGAAAGTCTTCTGTTTGTCTAATTCCACTCCCTCTTGCACCCCAAGCCCCTTCACTAATGTTTCTGTTTGAATATTTCTTCAAACTTTATCTAGTTCATTAGCAAGAGTATATATGCCAATATGATCTCGTTAATTAAAGCCATGCTGTAGGCAATAGATGGAGGAAGGGAAATTGAAGTAGAGAAAAGAGATACCAGATCTTGCTCAATTAATGATGGGGTCACCTTCCAACAAGCCTAAGACAAATTTAAAATGTTATATTAGGAAAATATTTAAGTCATCTAATCCGCCAACATCCCAGCTTAGGCTAGTTTACCTTAAACATGCTCAGAACACTTACCTTAGCCCACAGTTGGGCAAAATAACCCAATACAAGCCTTTTTGATGTATTCACCATTGTACAGTGTAAAGTGTCAGAGATTTACAATCCCCATGTAGGGGCGATAACTTGCTGGGGCACCTCCAACCCAGAGAACTCGCTGGCCCATCACTAGCCCCAGAAACCATCAACAGTCAAAATTCAAAGTACAGTTTCCACTGACTGGAGGTCACCTTCAGCCATCTTAAAGTTACAAGCCACAGCAGGTCTACAATCGTCTATACAGCCATGCTCCTTCCAAAGAAGAGAAAGGAAGACTGAATTAGGAACAAGGGTGCCTGGAGAAGCTGGTTTTAAGGGAAGAATAGAAACTCACACCCAGTTTTTGTGCTTACATCAACATGTTCGCATATGTAAAATGAAATCGAACCGGGTTATTGAACCAATTTAGATATGAGTTTGCTCTGTTTGACTTTTATCTCATCTTTGTTCCAGAAAAGCTTTACCACTGCTGAAGTTACACGATCAGATGTGCAGACACCGTAAAGACCCCCACAAATGTGAACTACTAACATTTGTCACTAGCAATGACACCCTTCAGGGACACCGGGGGTTTGCAGCGCTGCGCAGGGCGGGGCAAGCAGCTGCTCACCTGCCTCTGTCCAGACAAGCGGGACCTTGGGATCTGAAGAGACACCAACATTTATGACACAAATCTGCGCGCTGTGAGTAGTAGGTCTGGAATGGGTCACTCGCTGTTAGGCCAGACACTGCTAGCCCCCGCTGTACCTGTGTCTCCCTTAACCGTCGGTGCAAACCTGCAAAGAAACTGCTTTTTTTTTTTTAAGAGCCAAGCGTGGTGGTGCGCACCTGTAGTCCAAACACTGGGAGGCAAGAGGCCAGGGATCCTTTGAGTTCGCAGGTTCGAGACTACCCCGGACCTGGTCTCGAAAAAGGAACCGGGCACCGTGGTGGGCGCCTGTAATCCCAGCTACCTGGGAGGCTGAGGCTGGGGATCTATTGAGTCCGCGGGATTCGGACTACCCCGGGCAACATATTGAGACCTAGTCTCAAAAAAAAAAAAAAAAACTTTACAGATGAGAAATTTTGAGACTTTAAGAGGCTAATTAGCCTTCTCCACGGGGCTCCGCGGAGCCACGCTGTCTTCTCTGCCCTTTGCCAACGACGCGTGACGTTCTGTCTGGGTCTGGTGGAGCAGCCGCGCTAGGGTTCAGTGGAAACCGGTGCGCAGCCGCCGTGCTGGCTGCAGCCCCCGCAGATGGGCGCGGGGCGGGTCGGCCGGGTGCGTCGGCCTGGCCAGCAGGCGGCGCTCCTGAGGGACAAGCAAGACCGCCGGCCATTCCATTCTCTTTGCAACTCCAGTTCCCAGCGCAACGCCCGGCGCGTGCAGGAGCCCCATGCACGCCGGCTGGAGCGATTGTTGCCAGGGTGAGGGAATCACCCCTTTCAATGTTAATCAGTGAGGGTATTCACAATACACCCCGCCCGCTGGCACCACCTCGTGGGAGAGATGCTAGGGGCTAGGAGGGACAAAGCCATCAGAGGCGGGTTTAGGCGGCAGAGGATGAGCTATAGGAGGCGTATTGCGAGTGTCCACTGCTGCTGATGGTTAGTCGGGGCCGGGGGCCGGGGGGCGCCGGCCTGTTTTCCTCTCCACTCAGGGAGACCCGGCCTTGGGCACACATAGCCAAAGCAAGCTTTTCACCGAGGCTGGCTCCGAACGTCTTTGCTGTGAGGAAGTCTCCATCATTAGCCAAAATCCACAGCCAGTCCATCAGAGTTTCTGGAAGGCGATCACTTGTAACTCGCACAGCGCTCTAGACGGGAAGGATCCGGCCACGCTGGGGCGCTGGGTCCAGGCCTGGGAAGCAGCAGCAGCGCCATCTTGTGGCTCTTGTCAGAACGCCACGGGGGTCGCTCAGCCCTTCACCGGTCTGGATGTCTAGAGAACAGGGTTTCTGGATATCCTAATAAAGTCACCTGCCCGGCTACTTAGCAGTCGGATCCACTTCTCACCTTCTGGAGAGACCAAAACGCATAAAATCAATCCCCAAATTCAGAGTGGATTCTTAGGAAATATAGTAGTTGTCTGTGCGGTGTCTATAGTCTAGCAAGGTGTCAGGTGTACGTCAAACAATGAGGAAAAGAGCAGAGCCCTGGCACGGTGCTGTGAACACCTGGGACTTAAGCACAGTGAACGGCATGATGGGGTAGAGATTATGAATTGTCCAGGAGGTGAATCAGGCTCCCCTGTGACTCTTGGGCTGAGAATTAAACACCTGAATTGTCTTTCCAGTACTGGCTGCTACCAAGTTCAGTGTCTCCCTGCCCCCACTACCACCACACAATACACACGCATGCACACACATCCACATCCACAATTGATTCCTCATCTCTGTGCTGGGAAGGAATGAAATTATGTACAGGTGAGAACTGCAGTCAGATGGAGTTATGCTTAGGTGGGAAGAGCTGAAAAACCCCTGAAAAGAAAGCCTTATCTTGGAGATTCAGGCAAGGTGAGTGTGTAGAGCAGCTGCTGAGACTGCCCCCAGGGAACTGAGTGCCCCCCCCATGAATTCCTCAGAGAAGGGAAGATGAGGTTAAAACTGAGCAAATCAGGAGACGCCATTGGTGCAGAAGTTCGCTAAAAAGGAAATTTTGCTACAGTCTCCTCCTGAGCTTAAAGGAAGAAGATGGAACGCACGTTAATCTTGGAATCAGAGAGACATGGATTGGAACTCTGGCTTCAACAAATTAACATCTCTGAGCTATTTTGTCATCTGAACAATGAAATTAAGACTATCCTACAAGGGGCTCCTCTCCTAAAGTCCCCACTCTTTCTTGCCTTGAATTATTCCACCCAATAGTATTGGTTCTTTCTTTCTGGGGTGAAAAAAAACAACAAAAATCAAGAATTTTTATCTGTGTTAAGCAAAGAATGTATTTTTAAACAATATTTTCCAGACTGATATAAATAATATATTAAGTAAATAAATTAGGGGGAAGGGACAACTCTCCCTTACAAAAGAATATAAGTCAATAAATTTGAAAATCACCAGTAGGCCACCCCAGGGTGATAACTGTCACTGGCAAGTTTGGTGGGAAGCACAGATGAGAAGGAGATTTGCATAAAAACCAAAGTGTCTCCCCTCCCGATACATATTAATACAAACAAGAAAATTGCAACCTTATAGCAAGAAACCTGGAAGACACAAGTTAATATCAGCAGCAGTAAAACACATCGGCCCAGGGCCATCAGGGCCATGCTGCTAGAGGAAGTAGACACAGTATTCTGTCCCAGGATTCTTGCCCAAAAGGCACCACTTCATTTAAATCACAGCAGAACATATCCAAGCTGAGGGTCATTCTACATAATCACTGGCCAATACTCATCAAAACTAATCAAGGTTAAGAACAACTCCCCCTAGAAAAGAGCAATTCTCAGGGATGAAGAAGATGAAGAAATCACAACTATCAAATACAATGTGGAATCCTAACTGGAGTGTGAATACAAAAAAAAAAGGACATTAATGCAAAACCAGGTAAAAGTCAAATAAAATCTATCTGTAACAATATTGCATCAGTTAAGTGCATTTAGTTATGAAAGGCACTTATGGAAACAAAACAGTATAGGGAATATAAGGTAGAAGTGCCTCACCCAGAATCCAAGCTCCTGCAGGTAGCCACTGCTGATAGTTTTTGCCATTTTTATAAAACAGTGCAACAAAAACAACTACATCAGTGGAATCCAAGTATGTGTGCTTTTTGTTATTAATCATTTTGTTGTTTACTTATTTATGTGTACGTGTGTATAGATATAAATATATCACCTCATTGCATTCCCTGGGATTCTCCCTCCATCTTATCACCTGTGAATCTTCATCTTGATCTTCTTGAGCTCCTCCCTCCCCTAATTTCTTCCTCCCCCTTCCTTCTCCTTAGCTGCTTGTCCCAGTTCTGTTGTTAGCTTATTTTGACTTATTCTTGGCTTTTGTTTGTTATTCCCATATCCTATCTGCAGGTGAGACCATATGGTTTTTGTCTTTTTATTTCTGACTTATTTCTGCTAATAGGATTCCCTCTAGGTCCATCCATGTTATCACAAATGTGTCATATTTGTCAGTTTTGATTGTAGGATAATAGTCCATTGTGTAAATAGACCACATATTTTTTGACCATTCATCAGTCGGGGGCATTTGGGTTGCTTCCATGTCCTAGCTATTGTATATAGTGCTGCAATAAACATCCAAGTAGAGATGTCTATCTGAATTAGTGTTTTGGTGTCCAAATATGTGTATTTGGATAGTTATGATTTTACAGTACATTATATTCACTCAACTATATGCCTAGGACTACAGGTCTGTCTTGAAGTTTTCTTTGTGGCTATATAATATTTCACTGTAGAGATACGTATTTATTTAACCATCTCAGATTTGTCTCCCATTTTCCCCATCACCATACTGCTAGAAAGATGTGTGTTATATGTGTGAATATATACAGTTATAAAAGGTTGCCAGATATATGATTATTATATGTACCAAGATTTATATATCTATATATGGGTATGGGTATGTGTGTGCATATATATATATATATATATATAGAGAGAGAGAGAGAGAGAATCTTAGAAGAGTGATTTGGTCAAACGGTCAAAGTGGAAGAGAGTTTAAATTTTTATCCTACTTTCAATAGTGAATGAAAGTAACCACTCCCCTATATACTAACAGAGAATGAACCAGCATTTTTCATTTTCTCAGTAATGGGTAAAACAAGGATTAGTAAATACTCAGCTTATCTGAATGTCACTCCAAGGTTTCTGTCCCCATTGCTAAGGAAATGTGGTGCCTTGAGCAAAATCCAATGTGTCTGCTGATGGCCAAGCTTGCTGTGGTAGCCAGTCTCCAGCATGACCCCAGTGGTTCCTGTCTACTGCTGTGTGTGACCTCGGAATCCCCTCCCACACGCTATCATGGTTGGCCTGCATGACCCTAAACAGAACACACAGAGTGATGGTGTGTGGTTTCTGAACCTAGCTCATAGAGAGGCATGTGGCTTCCCCTTGCTGTCTCTCGGATAGTTAGTCCTGGTGAAAGCCAACCACCATGTGAATATGATACTTGGGTGCCTTCTGAAGTCTCACCGGTACTGCATGAAGAGGGTCTGGACCTACTGCCCATGGACATGAGGGTGAGCCTCTCTGAGAGCAGTTTATCCAGCCCCAGTGAAGCCCTAAGATTACTTCAGCCCAAACCAACATCTTAAACAACCTCATGTGAGACCCTGAATCAGAAGCCCCCAACCAAGTCCCCCAATTCCTGATACTCAGGAACTGCCTGAGAGAACAAATGCTTGTTACTTTAATCCCCTCGATTTGGGGGGTGACTTGTAGATAACTAGGACACTCCCTGGGCCTCACTTTCTTCTTCTGGAAGCAAGAACTGACAGTAACAAATGCCTGCCTCGCATGGGGGAAGCACGTCCACATGTCCGGCCCAGAGTGTGGGTGCCCGTTCCTCTTCCCCCAGGGAGGCCCTGGTGACAGGCTGTCGAGCCTGACTAAACAGAACAGAATGTTTTGAGTTGTGATGCCTTTGACCTTCTCATCTAAAATCTGTGTCAAATCAGCTTCTAATTCATTTCCAGACACATTATTCTGAGACTGAAGCGAGGAGTGAACTCTGTTACGATGTATTCTCTGCCCTTTTGTTTGATGAGATTACAGAAGCAAACAGTCCAGTCGCTCTGTGTCTTGAGAGAGCTGCCAAACTGCCCTGTGAGGGCTTGGTGGCCGCTGAGACCCCCATCAGTGAGGAACCGTGTGGAGGGTTTAAGGCAAATGTGGCTTATACCTTGGTGTATAAGCCAGTTCAGTTGCTTAGTTTCCAAGCATTGGGACTACCCCTCCTCTCTGACGGGGTGGGGGTACCAGGTGAGTGGACTCAGCCTAGCAGTAGGGGAGGGAAACCAGGAGCCATGAGATCATCAGAATGCTGATATCCCAGCATTCAGCCCAGTGAATTCTAAGGCCAGTTCCTGAGCTAGAGACATAGGAATGACCGACTGCCCCCTCCCATTAGCAGCCCACACTCAGCCGGCCAGGCCAGCTCCAAGTATCCCTGGAGCACAGCTGGAATCTTCTCTCTATGGCAGATCAAGTTCCACCAGACCTTAACTACCACTCCACTCTGCCATCTGGTGGCCAGCATTGGCAACTGCAGCTCTCCCACAGCCCTTCCAGTGGGAGAGGATGTCTCTCTCCCTCCATTTGGATTAGTAGCCAAGTCTCCCTGCCTAAGGAGCGTGCCTGGGTTTTTGCTGTGTCGTCTTCCACACCAAAAATTATTGGGTGGATTTCCACGGAAGGAGAAAGAATGACTCAAATAGGTACCACTTTGTGTCTTACTCAAAACCAGTCTTTAGTTCAGTTGCCAGAGCCCGGGGTTGGAACTTTTGCTTTGCCCCCAGTGAAGCTCCCTTTGTCCCCAGGACACTCTTTGTGGAAGGAGGAGCAGTCTCCCTGTCTTTGTCCAATTTGTCTTTGTCCAACTCCATCCAGACCAATTAATTCCAACAGTCTCTCCATCCCCTGGAAGCTCCTGGTTAAGAATCTCCAGGTGGACCTGCCCAAGGAAACTTACTTCATCTGTGTTTAACAACCACTACCAGGGACCCTAGTCATTCTAGACAGTGAGGAAACGACCCTGGGGTGAGGGTGGAATGGGGGGGGGGACCAAGAAGGCTGCAGAGTTCAGCTGCCCAGTCCCAAGGGAGGCAAGGAGGGGAGCGCTGAGAGCCTTTGGAGTACAGCGGTGCCCAACTGGGGACTTCCTGAGCTCCCCACTCTCTGCTGCTCTGGGATCAACCCAGCAGACACAAGTTTGTCAAGTAGGAAGAACACCAGGTGCCAGACCCTCCTTCTGGGATTTCTGGAACCAAACAATATGCCTGATTGAAAGGCTCTTTTAGAAGCTTAATTTTTTTAACATTAAAGAATTAAATCAGTGATGTCCCCATTTTGGCTTCTCTGTGATTATGTCCTTTGTGTCCTGGTTGTCATATAGTAACAAGGTTTCTGAAAGTCACCACCTAGATCACCCTACTCCAAGAAATCGAGGGAAAGAGGAAAAGAAAGAAATCACCTTCTATGCACCAGGCTCTGCCATAGGGACACAACGTCCACTCTCTCATCTCCTCCTCACCACAACCCCAAAGGGAAGAGGTAGCTAGAACCCAGACTCTATAAATCAGGAAACTGAAACTCAAGAGAGGTGAGGCAATGTCCCCAGGTCACAGGGAAAACAGTCTCCTGAGCAGCTCTCCAGTCTTTTGGCCCCAAACCGGCCTTTCTCCATAGCCTCCTAAGTTAGTTGTTTCCACTCTGTGTATTCCCTTTCCCCGCACCCCTCATCCCCCCAACCCCCTGCCTTAAGGCCCAGCAGGTGGAGCTGATGGGACACCTCTCTGTCCAGGAGTCTGGAACTCACCAGTGATGCTGAGTCTCTGAGCAGCGCCCCCAGGATGGGAGTCCCAGATCAACTCTGAACTTAGTCAGGGTGTCAGCCTGAGAAACGAGATAGGGAAGTACCAAGTTCCTGGCATATGACCAGGAGTGGGTTGGCTGATACAAGGCTAATTTTTTATTTAAAAAAATTTTTGAGCAGTTTTCACTGTGTGTTTAAGTCCCATAATCTCATGTTATTATTTTTTTTATAATTTTATTATCAAATAGTTATTATTTCTACAAGTATATGTGTAGAAATTTTTCAATGCACATATTTTTATTATATATATATATATTACACCATTGAGTACCCTAGGGTTCTCCCATTTCCTTAATACCTGTTAACCATCTTTCTAAAGTTTGTGCCTTCTGCCTCCCTCATTTTCTTCCTCCTCCTCTCTCTCGCTCTTTGGTTCAGTTCTGTTGGTTGTTTCTAATTTTTCTTATTTGTTTGTTTGTTTTTCCCTATATCCTTCATATAAGTGAGACCATCCCATATTTCTCTTTTTCTTTCTGGTTTATTTCTGCTAATATGAGTCCTTCAAGCTCTATCCATGTTGCTGCAAATGACATATGTTTGTCCTTGATTGATGCATGGTGTTACTTTTAGCTTCGTTTTCAATTTTTTAATTGATTTCACAGATTCTTTTTTACCTAGACAGAGTTTAAATCCTAGAAAAAAATAAGCAGCATTCTAGGATTGACGGACTGCACAATGGGAGGCAGGATTCCTGTTTTCAGGTAGGTGCATCTTCGCTTCTCTCTAGTTGGAGACTTTGATGAGTCGCTTCACTTTCCTAAGCTGGGGCATCCTCATCAATAAAATGAGACAAATGCTGTTTCCCATAGGCACTAACATGAGTCACTGACGGATCACACAGAATTCTGTCTGGAGTGTTCTCTGCATGATATCCACAGAAGGGACTGTTGCTGCAATGCTGTGTGCCAGGTGCCAGCTGAAGGCAGGGTACAGAGGCGTAATTCAATAGTCATATCCCGAGGAAGAGTTTTTCTGATGAAGATATATTCTTGAGTCATCATTCATTTGTACTTTTACACTGTTGGTGGGAATGTAAACTGGTCCAGCCACTATGGAAAGCTGTGTGGAGAACCCTTAAACTGCAAATGGACCTACCATTCAATCCAGCAATTCTACATCTGGCAATCTACCTAAAGAATACAAAAACACTAATTCAAAAGGACACCTGTACTCAGATGTTTATTGCAGCACTATTTACAATTGCCAGGATATGAAGACAACCCAAATGCCCCAAAACATGAATGGATCAGAAATCTGTGGTAGATGTATGCAGTGAAATATTACGCAACAATCAAAAAGACAGATTTGATGCATTTCTGATAACATGGAGGGACCTAGAAGGAATCACACTAGCAAAAATAAGCCAGAAAGAAAAAGAGAAATACGGGATGATCTCACCTATATGTGGAATATAGGGAAATCAAACAAAGAAAAGGACAAGGAGAAGTTAAAATTAACAAACAGACAGCAAGGGAGGAGGTCAGGGGAGGTCAGAGGAGGATGGGCACCAGAGATTGGGATGGCAATTGTGACAGGGTGATGGGAGAACCTGGGGGTTATACAATGATGTATATGTGTGTGTGCAATCAATTAAATAATAAATTTAAAAAATAAATATTTCATTCGTGTGGCCACAGACACCCAAATTGAAGATATAACAACTTAGAGCAATTAAATCCCAGGGTGGGACCCAGGCATGAGTATTTTTTAAAGTTTCCCAGGTGACTGCAATATGCATCCTATAATCCAATATAATCCAAGGTTAAGCATCATGCCTTGCATTCACCCCAGAAGCCCGACCTCAGAAAAGCAGGCTTCTTGCAACCCCTGGTGAGCCCAGCCAGGCACGAGGATGTGCTCACCTGTACTGATTGGGAAACCTAACTGCTTGAAGGTTCTGTGCAGAGCCAGCCGGGACTTCATCATTCCACTCACATCAAAATATTTACTCCAAACAGTCATTACCACCTGGAAGGGGCTTGCAGGTAGCTAGGGAAGAAGGTTGGAGGGAGGTGGCAGAGTTCAGCGGTGCCCTGTGCAGGAAGCAGGTTGTTTGCAGAGGCTGCTGTTCCCACCAGTCAGTGCTTCACTGCCCCTCCTTACCCCCCTGAGAGATTTCTTGAGTTAATTGCTTGCACTTTGATGCTCCAAGGCCTGAATCATCCGATTCTGTCTGGCGCAGGTGCTGGGGCTTGGGAACAAAGCGTTGCATAAAATGAGTGATTTGCATGGAGTGGAAAATTTGTTTGCAGTAATAGCTACAGGGAGGAGAAAATGATGACCCAGAAATGGCCTAAAATAGTTTGTCCATTTGTAGCCCCCATTTAATGAGTGCTGCTCTGAAAAGTGAGCATCTAGCTTCAACAGACTGGAGTTACCTACTCCTGGTCATTAGGGCTCATGTCCTGAGACTGGTGGGACTAAAGCAATGGCTGTGAGGACCAGGCGCAGGTGGTATGAACCTGAGGGAACCTGGGTGGCAGAAGCTGCATTTTTAAAGTGCTGATTTTTTCCTGTGTCTTGTTGGTTGGAGACACCTGCCCCTTTCTGACCTGACTTCAGGATGAAGGTGGCCCCAGGCCAGGCACCCCCACAGCCTCCCAGCTCCTACTGCCAGTGCATTCTGTTCATGTTCTGGTGCTATAATCAACTGGTGCTTCTCCATCAGCCTCTGAGCTCCCTGCAGCAGACACTGCGTACCCTACTCAGCACCGTACCTGGCACAGTATCAGCTGGGAATGTTTTCAGCTGCAGGTAATAGAAACCCCAGCTAACCATGGCTTAGACCAAAAGAACATTCATTGTTTACTTAACAAGAAGTTCAAAAGTAGATGTGGCAACTCAAAATGTCTGCAAGAACCCAGACTCCTGGAGTCTTTCTGAAATCAGGTCGAAAGGGGTAGAAGCCACCAATCAACAAGGCACAGGAAAAAAACTCTTAAAAAGTGGCTTCTGCCTCCCAGATTCCCTCACCCATGCACTTAAAAATGCAGTGCAACAACAGGGTTTTATTAACAAGAGAAATTAACCAGGAAAACAAAAAGTCCTTAAAGCCGAAAGTGGTCAGTTATCTGACCCCTGTCACCATTTTCAGTTCCAAAGGCACATGTCCAAAATGATGCCCTAGGGCCGGGCACGGTGGCTCGTGCTTGTAAGCTTCAGCCTATGAAGCGGCCGGGGCTAGGGATCACGGTTCGAGTCCCGCCTGGGCCCGCAGCGAGACCTAGTTCCAAAAAAAATAGCTGGGCGTGGTGGTGCG
>PVHY01022009.1:0-23019 GCA_004024945.1 Uropsilus gracilis
ATATATATATATATCTAAAAAAAAAAAAGAGCAAAACCAGCCAGTTAATTTAGATTACTACCTAAGAGAATGACTCTCCACTGAGTCCACGCAACCTGGAGATGCCTAACAATTAGAAAATGTTAGTAATATAAGGACTATTATCAAGAAAATAAGGGTAGTGTTTGTCATTCACTGAGTGGTAGAAGCTTGTAATTAAATCCCCTTAAATATCAGTCACCACTAGCTGGAGGATGTCTTCAGCTGTGTACTCTGTACTTATTAATTATATATTTTCTTTTCTACCCTTTCAACAACTAAATTCTCTTTACTTTCTTCAAATCTATTGGTTGCCATAAAGCTGCTGTAATGTTTGAACAATCCTGCGGCTGGTTTGTTGCTAACATTGCGTGCTGAAGGCTTGCAGATTGAATTGTTTCACATGTGTGGATTCGCTATTGAAAATGCTTGTTTGCTATGTTTGTTTATATTTTAGCAAATGAGTTGCAGATTTAAAAATGAGGACAGCCGGGTGCGGTGGCTTGCACCTTTAATCCTAGCCTAGGAAGGGAGGCCAAGACTAGGAATTGCTAGAGTCCGTGGGTTCGAGACCCACCCAGGGCAACATAGTGAGATCTAGTCTCAAAAAATAACTGGGAATGGTGGCGCACGCCTGCAATCCCAGCTACCTGGGAAGCTGAGGCTGGGGATTGCTTGAGTCTATGGTATCCCAGCCAGCGTGTATCTATAGTTTCCTGGGCAACATAGTGAGACCCAGTCTCAAAACAAACAAACAAACAAACAAACAAATAAATAAATAAGCAAACAAACAAACAAACAAATAAATAAAGGACATTGAAATTAAGACCTGTATTTTCAACTTCTCTCTTAAAATTGGCTATTTTGTCATCAGTGCGCCCACATCTTGAATGGTGTCACTTGGAGTGAGATGACTGTTCCATCTGCGGCTCAGCTCCATAGCAGAGTGTGTGCTGCACATCACTGCCTCACCACCCCATCTCCTAAGACTCAGTTGTCTGTTTGCAACATTCTTACAGGGTTGTTTTTGTCTAATTGCCCCATTTTACTCACTTACCTGCTTAGTTTATAAATACTTGCACTTTGGAACCCCAGTTCTAACCTTTGCTTTCCACTAAATAGCATCTATCCTTTTTGTTCTAGCTGTTTCCTATCATTCATTTCTATGCTGCTGAGAATGTGAAGTTTGTGGGTGAACTGCTGAACAGGATTCAGAGTCATCATTTGGCAATGAGATATAGTGTGATGACTTGACACCCAACAGCCTCCATAAAACTTGGCTGGGAATTTCCTTTCCTAGATTTAGCCACAGGCTACATGTTGTAGGCATCTTAATTCAATTGCACTCAAAGGCATATACTTAAAAAAAAAAACTTAATTGACAATTTCCTTGCTGATCATATGTAACCAACAACCAATTTTGGATTCTATATTATTTTTCAGGGTTTATTCTGTACCCTTGATTTTTGGACTAGTCTCTTAATACCGAGCACCTTCTGACCTAATAGGAGAATCTGATTTAGTATCTGGCTTCAGTGTCTAATGTGCAGCCAGGCCTAGATAACTTTAACTCCTCACCAAGCCAGCACATTCTGACACAGCTGTCTTTCTGAGTTAGCCTTTGTTATGTCATATTCCACACTTATCCAAATAGAAATCATCAGTAGATATCTCTTTATGATAAATATGCATGGATCCAATTCAGACTTAGTCTAAAACTTAAAATCTGCCAGATTCCTTCTTTAGCCCATTTCTCATCTTTTATCTCACACCATGACATCAGTCACAGTACTTGTGCTTCTTCCCTCTAAGTTATTGCTCATGTTTTAAAGACATAGCCAATGTTTAAATCTCTCCAAATCCGCATCACCTATTATTATTCTAACAATAATGAAAACAGACAAATTCAGGATATAGGACATTCTGTAAGATAATAGACCTGGGATATTAAAGAGTGTCTATGTCATAGATAAAAAAACATCAAACCAAAATGACAAGGAGAGTGTTCTAATTTTAAAAGCAAATAAACAAGCAAGCAAATAAAATGGCAAGCAAAAGCAATGCATGAAGAGCATAGATTTGAAACAGTCACAAAAAGGAATTTTGGGTATAAGGGTGAAATGAAAATATTTATTTTAAATTAATATTAATATTATATGTATTATATTTTTTTCACTGCAATTATGTAGAAGCATACCTTGATTTGCTAAGAGAAATACACAGAATGATTTCTAAGCAAAATGTCAGCAATTTTTATTTTTATTTTTTCATCTTCATTTTAAAATTTAATTCTTTTTTTTATTGAGGTAACTTTGCCTTACCGCTTTGTTTGTGTTTTAGAGGTCTAAAACCTCCTCCTTCAGGTGTTGTTACCTACCACACCTGGCACCACAAGGCTCATCAACCTCCACCATACTCCATTTTGCTTCTTCACCAATTTGTTCTCACTCATCCTCCTCCCCTCAATCTCTGGTAGCCTCAGTTTTATCATCAGATTTCTAGAGTTTATTATTAATTTGCTTTATTTGATCTTTTATTTTGTTTTTCTACATTCCACATATATTACACCAGCTGATATTATCTTTCTCTTGCTGACTTATTCAAGTTAACATAATCTCCATTTCCCTCAAGTTATTGCAAATGGTAAGAGAGGATTCTTTTAATCTCTAAGTAGTATTGCAGTGTATGTGTGTGTGTGTCTGTGTTGTGCGTGTGTGTAGCATATCTTCCTGATCCACTCTTCTCTTGGACACTTAAGTAATTTCCATACTGGCTGTTGTGAATAGTACTGCAGTGAACCTGGGAATGTATGTGTTCTTTCATGGAGTGTTTTTGCATTGTTCAAGTAAATGTGAAATTGTGGGGTGAAATTGTGTAGGTGTGAAATTGTGGGGTCATACGGTTGATTGACTTTCCATGTTTTGATAAAACCTCCATACTTTCCCCATAGGGTTGGATGAGTCTACACTCCCATCAACTGTGTAAAATGGTTCCTTTTTCTCTAAATTCTCTTTAGCCCTTGCTGTTTTCTATCTATTTGGGAAGTTCCATTCTCACAGCTGTGAGGTAGTGTATTGAGGTTTTGATAGCAACTTATTTTTAAGTTGCAGTCAGTCAAGAGAGTGTATATATCAAGAGAAAGTTAAAGTGGGAAAATATTAGGAATTAAGAAATCTAAAAAGTAATTAGTGTTTAAAATTAGTAGTCAGGAAATGAAGCATATAAAGGTATTTCAGGGCATGCTATTTCAGTTTTTCTGAAATTAAAATTTTTTTTTTCAAAATGAATAAGTGGCAAAAGAGAAAAAGAAGACACTGAAAAATACTATATTCTTTTTAGGTTATTTATGAAGTAAAGTATAATTATTAATTTAGCAATTGTTTATTATTGCATAACTATTTTATGAGTAGCTGTTAATAGCTATACACTGAAAAGAAAATATTTATTTGTATATTGATATGTTGTAATATGACTAGCTTAGAGTGAACCCTGACAGGGTTGTAAGAACTACTAAATCAGAAATGCAGTTTTATTGCTCACTTTCTTTCAGTTTATACTGTCTGGTTTGTACTTTTAAAGACAGTGATCTGTGAAGAAATAGAGTTACTATAGCCAAGCAATATAAATTTCACTGAGCAAATTTGGAATATTTTAAAAATCCTAACTTTTCATTATCACAAACCTGTTTAAACTGTTATTTTTAGCTTCTTTTAAGAGTGATGAAACTTATTTGTGACCCCCTTTTCTGGGTAAAAAGTTCCCCCCAAACCTATATCTTTGTAGCTGAATCTATATAGTTGATAGAAGCAAAGATATACATATATTGGTGTAAAAGGACAAATAGGAGATAAGACTACGTATTTATTGCCCATTTATGTAATTGCCTGTGTCACCAAGGACAAAGGTCTTTAAAACAAAGACGAAAGGCAGAAAAGAAACAGTTCTCTACAGAAAGATAGATGGATTTGCTGCCACTTCCATTTTCATGATTTTTTAAAACCTAATGTTTGCATATCCTTCTGGTTTTATAATAATCATATTTGAGATCTTAGCCATCTTTCCTGGGAATAATTCAATGACTGAAGATATGCTTTGCTCCCATAAAAAGAAAATGAAGGTTTTTCAAGAACATTTATAGACTTCAAGATCACCCTTCCTTCCTGAGGTTTGATTACTAGGAAATATTACTAGGACCACAATACCATGGACGTGGTTGGTGAGAATGAGGCCCTACAGCAGTTCTTTGAAGGTAAGAAGCCAGTTTGCAACATGAAATTTACAGCTTCTGGAAAATGCCACTCTTGTTATCACTATTTCACCTTTACTTAAACTTGGTCTTGGAAGAAAATTCTATCATACTGATTCTCTGGAAATTAGAAGTATTTGTTGCATTTGTATCAAAAGTATAGTTAATAATTTCTTTAAAATAGAAGATCTCTATCTTATGACTTGGTTCTTGAAAGAGTTTAATGGATCAACACATCTACATTACTATTATGGGTTCATAGCTTGTGCAAGATTTTATACCTCTAATTGCCTGTTTAAAAAAATTATCTCTAAAATTCTTGAATATAGCTCAAGAAAAAGATGAAATTTTATTTATTTATTTGTTTATTTATTTATTTATTTTATATCACTGTCAACCCGAGGGTTCTCCCACCACTGAAAAAGATAAAATTTTAAAGTTAGTTTTACTCTTGGTATAATTAATACAAAACAACCTAAAATAGCAAAATATCTTATACCTCTTCCCCCTTTCTCAGGTGTGCTTTCAAAACGTGTTAAATATGTGCAGCTGAATAATGATGTTTTCCTGAAGTTAGATATCTTCCTCAACTGAGAGGCCTGATTACATGATAACACAGGTTTTCTTCCTTCTAAATTTCAAAAATGGCAGTACAGCTTCTCCTGTTTACTTGGGCTGATAGGCCGATGGTAACTCTGCTTAATATGTCAGGGAGGACTTGTCCTCTTGTGGCAGCTCTCATGTTACTATTGGATGACTCCAATTTGGTGCGACTTCAACATCTTATCTGTTAGCCACACTTGAACTTCCGCCTGAAGGGAAACATGGTCACAGTTTTCACATTACAAGGTATTTCTCAGGAGGGATTATGAGAAGAACTGAGGGAAGATCTCTCCGTTCACAGAATCCAGAGGGCAGTTAGCAGCATATTAAAAAAAAAAACAAAAAACTGCTTTTGGCATTTCCTGTTTAATAAAGGCCTAACAAATAATAGATGTTCAAAGTTTGAATGGAATTGATCCCCAAACCAAACGGTGCCATACGTTAAGAAGTAGGTATGCCAGAGAAATAGAGAAATAGGTCATTCTCAGCAGTGTGAAAGTTTCTGTGATGGGCATTTTGACAGAAAGACCAGAAGGAAAGGAAGATCAGGAGAACCATTGTGTTATCTCAGCCCTGTGATCCATCTCCCAGAGTGTTAGTCTCTCACAGTGACCAAGCCAGAGTGTCCCCCTGGGCCATGCTTGGTACACACTGGGGACATTAACGTTGTGTTGTTACTGCCTGATTTCACACTCTTTGTAACTTTCATTGCAGTAGTAGATAGTAAGCTCCAAGTGACAGCTGTATCTGCTTTATTTTAGAGAAACTACCAATTTGTTTTATAAATGCAGAAGCTACAGAGTGAAAGGCCCAAAAGTTGATCTGATATAACTTCTGGATTTGGAGGTGTGGTTACACCTAGGATCCCTATACTACCCTGGTTTAGACTATTTCAGTATCTCTGGAAATGTCCACTATGTAACCTCTTAGAAGATCTCATTACTATCATACTATCTTTCTCAGCCTAAAACTAAACTTCTTTCTCCTGATCCCTTTTTCATGAAGGGAGAGTCATTTCTCCATTGAGAGGGAATAAGATGGTCAGTGTTTTTCTTACCTTATCTTTGGATAAATTGAGAGAAAGGTGGTACATAGACTTTAGAAATAAAAAATGGCAGCACTAACTTAAGTGATTCCTTTCCCCTGAAGATCACAGAGGTAAGTATTATTCTTTTATTACCTCCGGTATGTATATAGTAAAATCTATTATCTACCATGTACCAAGTCCAATGACCATCTCTAAAGTGTAGCCTGTAGAGTTTTGAAGCATTTCTCTCAGATGATAGTGACTTCTTCAATATTTCTAGAATGAAGACATCAAAAGTAGGCTGGCTATTCTAATGATGGAAGACTCTGTTGCACGGTGTGGGCTTTTTGGCATGTCAGCATCTCATTAAAAGCAATCTCAAATAAAGTTCTGAAAATAACGAACAGTCTTGGCAATTTGTTTCCCGCTGAGAGTCATTTTTCCCACTTCATTTTAAGAAACTAAACCCTATGTAATGTATTTTTCTTTTTAAGCATTTTCATACACAAACAGTACCTGAGTGGACAATATCATCTGGAATTAAATGGGCTTAAGTGTCAAAGTTCGTAACGAATCTTAGTTATTATTTAAAAATTTTAAACATAGCTAGGTAAATTGTGTCTCAGGGAAATATCAGAAGCAAAGGATGGTTCCAGATAGCTGGCAACTCTAACTTAAACTCCCTGTCTGTCACTGATGCAATAGGCAGGCCCATTAACTGAAGTAGAAGAGGTGGGTCAGGTCTTCTAGCAGTTCTCTGAGAATCCAGATATGAGGAAAGAAAAAGTCTGACTTTTCTTGCCATATTGATAGCACTGTAAGATAGAAGTCATAAGAGAAGGACATTATTTTACTCAGAATAACTAAAAATTGGTTACAACCTAAATTTCTAATAGTGGCGGTACAGGGATACAGAGGTACAGATGTCTGATGATGCGATTCTACCCTGTAGTTATAGTATCTCACACTCATAGAATGTGCTTTCATAGAATGTAAAGCTGTTTTGATCGAGTCAAAAAGGTTGTCTTTCATAGGATAGGTCTGGTTGATCTCTCATGGTGGAATTTCAAAGATCTGATGCATTCTAGCTTCTCTGAAATTATCCCACAAAAATCAAAAACTCCTGTTTATTGGGGACACTGCTTCCGCTATTGTGTGGTGATAGCATGGACTTCCCAGAAAGCTGGGAACATACCAAAGACAGGGAAAACCAGCCAGATCATGCAAACAACTTATGACTATCTGAGCATTTCTATCAGATATTGGTCAATGGTTAGAATGATATTAACATGAATGGTTAGAATGATGTTAACATTAAGCATCTAGAACAAAGAGATGCAAGCAGAGTGGCACTAAGAAACCCCTTCTTTTATGCTGAGATCCCCAAGGTGAAGGTGATTTATTTAGAATTAAAAAAAAAAAACCCTCTGAAAAATAAATGAATATAGTAAGGTGGCAGGATACAAAATTAATACACAAAAGCCAGTTGTATTTCTATATGAGAACAATGTAGCAGGGAAATAAGGAATACACTTCCATTTACAATCATGCCCAAAAAGAATAAACCTAGTAAAGGAGTTGAAGGGCTTACACATAATGAAAACTATAAAACTCTATTAAAGGAAGTAAAAGAGGACACAAAGAAATAGAAAGATATCCTGTGCTCATGTGTAGGAAGAAATAACACAATTAATATGGTATACTACCCAAAGCAATTTACAGAGTTAACACAATCCCTATCAAAATACCAATGACTTTTTTAAGGAAATAGGCAATTATCAATATTCTGTGGAACCACAGAAGAGCTGGAATTAAAATAACCTTGAGAGATAAGAGGAAAAAGGGAGGAATCATACTTCCTGACATCAAACAATATTACACAACAATAGTATTCAAAACAATGTAGTACTGGAACAAAAACAGAAACTTAGACTAGTTCTTAAAACAAAATTAAAAGCCCAGAGATAAATCCATATAATCATAGATTTGCTCATTTTTCCTTTGTCTCAATGCTATCTCTTCTTCTAAATGTGTAATTTGAGTCTTCATAGCTGAAACGTTCTTCTGCCATTTTGATTTTATTTAAAGCACCAAGTTTCTGTGCATTTCATGAAGCATTTCTTTCATGATCTCTTTATATAATCAGT
Source organism: Uropsilus gracilis (assembly GCA_004024945.1). NCBI lineage: Eukaryota > Metazoa > Chordata > Mammalia > Eulipotyphla > Talpidae > Uropsilus > Uropsilus gracilis. The sequence goes on from PVHY01022009.1 coordinate 8,042, forward strand.
CTCTTTAGTGAAGATCTCTCTATTCCTGTATTTCCTTTCTGAAATCTTGTGTCTGACTGCCTGTCTTTGGCCATCCACTATTAATTAGTTAATTAGTTAATTAATTAATTAATTTTTGAGGCTAGGTCTCCCTATGTTGCCTGGGGTAGTCCAGATTCTGCAGACTCAAGCGATCCCCAGTCTCAGCCTCCCAGGTAGCTGGGATTACAGGCACCTGCCACCGTGCCCAGGGCTTTTTTTTTGAGAGCAGGTCTCACTATGTTGCCGGGGGTAGTCTCAAACCTGCTAACTCAAGCGATCCCAGACCTCTTGCCTCCCAGCGCTTGGATTACAGGCACACACCACCACATCTAATATCTTACTTAACATTTTTACTATTGTTCTTTTGAAGTCATTGTCAGTATTTCTATTTTTGTCTTCTTTATATTTGACCTGGGACTTCTGTCCTTTTTGCTTTTCCATCTTGTGTTGAGGTATTCCTTGTTTCTGAGGCCTGTGTATTTCCTTATTTATCGTTCTCTATGTGTGCTTATATGTGGGCATGGGAATTCTCTTTGTTCCCTTAGCTTTCCTTTGTGTGAGATGGAAGGTGGAGGAAGGAGGGGGTCTAGGCCTTTACTGTTCAATCTTGGTTTGAGGAGTGACGTTAGTCACCTCTCTCTCAGGTTTTGTTCCACACTCTGCTGTTTTCCGTGCTTATATTGTTGTCACTTTCTGCCAAGGATGGTGATCGACAAAGCTGGGACCTCCCTGTGGGCAGGCCGATAGCTGGGTCTCAGGGCTCACATTCAGGGACTAGCTAGCACCTGGCTCCCAGGTGGCGAAGCACATATAGTGGGCACTTAACTCGTGGTGCTCACAGGGTTTCGCTGCTCTGCTCTAGTCTCGGTTGCTGCTTCTCAGGGCTGGGCAGTACACATGCTGTTGATTTGCCTTCTGGAGGAACGGTGGGTCCCTCCCCACCCCCCCAACCACCCTCACGGTATACTCTGGGGTTCTCCCACCACCTTTTCACCTGTGAACCATCATCTTAATCTCATGTGCCCATCCCTCCCTCGATTTTACTCCCCTTCCCCTCTCTTGCTGTTTCAGTTCTACTGACAGTCTTAAAATTTACTTGTCCTTTTGTTTGTTTTCCCTATATCCTGCATATAGGTGAGATCATCCAGTAGTCCTCTTTTTTCTTTCTGGCTTATTTCAGTTGTTTTCAAGAAGAGGTTGATTCCGGTCTCTTTATTCTGCGTGTTGTTCTTCCATATTATTAACATTTTTGAAAGTTACTAGTTTTTCTTTATATTCTGTGTTGCAACAGAATCATTAAAAATTTATACCAGAAAGTCTACTCTAACCCTGAAGAGAGTGAATTCTTAAAAGTCTGCCCTCAGTTTTACTGATGGATGTAAAAAACCAGGTGCTTCTCTCTGAGCAGCTACCTGACCTAGAAAAGGTGATTATTTTCTCTGCACTGGACTCTTTCTGTCCCAGAAGGCTGTGCCAGAGTATCTGCAGACAAGCTTCCAGGGGTCCAGCTGGTGTCCAGTCTGTTAGGAGGAAACCTCTGACAGTCGTCAGTATTTGTTGGTTATTTATACCTCGTCTTCTTTTAAAATCATTCTGGGGATAGATTATCTTAAAGGAGTTCTTAAAAATTGCTGTAAAAAGAGTCAGTATGAGAAAAAGGAGAGGGCAAAAGAAACCTCCTTAGGTGATAATAGCAAAATTAAGTGGGCCAGCAAGGAGGTTAAAGTCTATTCCCTTGTCTCTATGTCTCTTGAACATTCACCCATCTTTTTTTTTTCCTTGCTCATCAAATTCTGAACACCCTGTCTCTCTTCATTCTTCATAGTGTACCTGTTTCAACCTGGCACGTGTGGAGATTTGCTCTTCTGAAATTTCTCATTGCTAGATTGAACTGAGATTGTTGGCTCTCATTCTCCTCGTGTTCTCCCTGGGGTAGTCACCATCTCCAATGGACGCACCTATTTGATTCCATGGCATCTTCATTTCTCCTTATTCAGCCCTTCCATTTCCTCTCAGGCATTTTCAGTAGTTCACTCTCTTTATCTGCCCCAAAGTCCTGTTTCACAAACTCTAGTTTAAGTACCAAAGTACTGTCCTATAAATTGTTTCACTTGTCTCCATAGATCAGTATATCTTAAGCCCTGTGTCACCGAATTACTCTATTTACAGCTGCTTAATGTATATCCATATGCATGTGCCTGGGTGTCTCCCAGTTTTGCCACAGAAACACATTCAAAATGTGCCGCAACCTTTCTCTCCCCTCCCCCTGCTATGTGAGGGCATAGTGACAAAGCATCATCCTGATTCCTCTCTTACTGATTCCACTTCACTGCCTCCAACTCTTCAATAAACGTTCACTCTCAAACAAATTTCTCAAAGTAGATATTGGGGTGTCCATTTTGATGACAACTCCTGTACTCTATTGTTAATTGTTTACCAAATTCTGTTGCTTCTGCCTCCTCTGCAGCCTTCCCTCTGCTCAAATGATCACCTTTTACGAGATCTCCTAGCCCCTCTCCCTGTGCTGACTACTTTTAATTTGTTGTTGCCCTTTGCAAATGCCATTGCTTAAATATTTTTGTTGGATCTCATTGCCTGTGCTCAGTGTCATGATCCCAGATAGCGTTCAAAGCATCTGTATCTCTGGGGATGCCCCATAATAGTCTGCTCCAGCTGCCACAACACATACTTAAATGTAGCTCCAGCTGCTTAAATAACAGGAGTTTATTTTCTTACAATTCTGGATCTGGAAAGTTGGAGATCAAGGTATCAGCAGATTTGGTTCCTCAATGGGGGTTCTGTTACTAGCTTGGAGACAGCTGCCTACTCACTGTGTTGTCATGTGCTGGAGGACAGAGACAGAGACACACACACAGTTCTCTGATGTCTCTTACAATGATACTAATCTCTTTATCAGGGCTTTACCCTCATGACCTCATTTATTTCCAGATATCACCAGAATATGCATTTTGGGGAGACACGATTCAGCACACAGTGCTTTCTCACACTTAACCATCTGTGAGAGTTAGTTTGATGGAGTGGTTAATAGGATGCTTTAAAACTAGGGTTCTAATTTGGGTTCCGCTATTGTTAACTCTATGATGTTAGCAAGTTACTTAATCTCTCTGTACCTCAGCCCCATATCTATAAAATTGGAGTAAAACTGGCATTTATCTAGGGTGAGTGTGAAGGTCACATGATTCATTATCCTAGAGGTCCAGAAAAATACATCACCTCCTACATGTTTGACATTTATCAATATTGTTGTTGTTGTTTTTAGTTTTAAGAGATTAGGTCTCACTATGTTGCCCAGGGTTGTCTCGAACCCATGGACTCAAGTAATCCTCAGCCTCCCATGTAGCTGATTACAGGCACATGCCACCATACCCAGCTCAATGTTGTTTATTGTTTTCTGCACTTCTGCTACTGAGCTTTTCAAATTTTCTTGAATATTTGCTGCTCTTTCACAATACATGTCTTCGTTCCTTCTGCCTGGAATTTGCTTTTCAACTTCTTCATCCAGCAAATTGGACAAAGCTGAAAGCAAAATTCTCCACATTTCTTCACCACCCCATTGATACCTCAGCATCCTTCACACCAGAGTTTCATTTCTGTGCTCACATGTCCATCTCCTAGTAAAGACTGGACTTTGTCTCTTCCATCTTTGCAGGTTTAGTGCCTTGCATGTAGCAGCTACTTAAAAACTGCTCATTAAATATGAGTTAAATGAATGGGATTCTTGATCAGAATGTCAGGTGGAGATGCAAGGCCTTTGTTATATTACACCAAGAACTCAACTTGTGCTCCTTTTCTTTACAGATATTTTGCTATCACAGTCATTACAGGGGAGTCACAGATTACCTGGGATCAGTGGTCCTTGGTAGTGACCTTTCTTGCATATGGTATCTCTGTGTCCCCTAAAGCGGACTTTTTATTAGTAGGAAAGGAATAGGTTGGTGTGGTTCTCAGTAGGAATCACGGCAGAGATACCAACAGGAAATGAAAAGAATTAAAGCCCAAGTCCCTGGGTGAGTGGTGCAGGCAATCACTCAAACTGGGTCATGAACTGAACCAGAATCCACATTTGGATGTTCTCAGGATATTTAGGAGTAAAACAGAATAGTAGAAGCTGCAGATCTGAACAAAAACAGTGGTTCGAACACTGGGAAATAAAGTCAAGATTATGAACTTGGGGCTGTAGGAATGACCTTGGGGGCTGTCTTACTGTAGTCTTTTTCCCAGCCTTCACAGACCACCTACATCAGCTCTGGAAAGTGGGCACTATTACAAATTTATATCAAACTAGAGCTCTCAAGGACAGCCTCACTTGTGAGGATCGACAGAGCAACTGGAGCAACTTTGCATACAGTTGCCCTGGGTTCAAATCCCAGCTCATCACCCACTTAAGGTCAGCTATCTTGGCTAGTGAGTGGGTGTCTCTGAGATTGCTTCATCATCAGTGAACCAGCTTTTACTTTATAGAAAGGAGTGAAAATTAAGAAAGATTATGTACTTTAAGTACTTTACATAGTGCCTGCCATAGAGTTATTGTCCAGTGAGGCAGTGTTATCAGTATTCTGCGATGAACCAAAGTTCTTTTAAAGGAGCTCCCTGCAGTAGTCTATGATCAGTAAGGAAACCACCACCATTAAGTGATGCTTGATTTTATGTTAGATGTGAAACAAGGAGCTTTAGCTGTATTACGTCTTATTTTGCACAATAAGGCGAACAGGAAGATGTTATCAGCATCAGATAGGTCAGAAAACAGTTTCAGATGTTGGTGGTTTTCCTAAGATAACAGAGGTTTTGTGTTTCAGAGCTTGGAACTGGACAGAAGTCTGTCTTTCCCTTAGGGTTTGCGTTCATGGCACCTGTGCTCAGTATCTTCTGAACAAGATGCAAGGGAACATCTGCCATGAAACTGTATGACTCCTGTCAACCAGGGCTTGTGTGTGTTTGTGTGTGTGAAATTTCATATAATTCCATTCTATAAATGAAATTATTTGGGAGTGATTGGTATGTTTGTGCCATTTGGTTTGTTTTGGCAAAGGCCAGTTCCTGTGCCATAAGATGGATTGTTAGTGGTAAAAAGTTCTCAAGAACAGGCAGCTAGAGAAATTAAAAAGATAAAACTATGGAGAGGAATGCAAGATATACAAACGTCAGTGCTAATCTCTAGTACTGCTTTGTGCAAATCTATAGAGGGAATTTAGGTAGCTGGGTTTTGATCAGAAGTTTAGTAGAAAATGTTGTTCTTTTTGATAATCAAATATAGGACAGAAAGTTCAGCAAGATAGAACTCTGATATTTGATTCCCTGATAATAGCAACATAGGGAATAATTTTCATGTGTAGCAAAGAGAAATAATGTGTTCTTAGGACTATGTCATATAACTTGATAATTGGACATAGATTTGATAATTGAACTGCATAATTTAACTATTGGGTTAAAGTGATCTATATTGTTAAAATTAGGAGTGAGAAATATGTTTCCAAGGAATCCCTAGGGTGTGTGCTGTCAGTGTTTTGATTCAGACAGCTGTGGGTTTGAATCCTGATTCCTCTGCTTCTTAGTTGTTGACCTTGGGCCAATTGTTCTCTGAAAATAGTAGAGTTTCAGTTTTCTCTACCAGTAAAATGGGAATATTAGCAACAGTTTATCTGTAAAATGAGAATAGTATCTTAGACTGGTAAAAATTAATGATGAAAAATTGAACTGGTAAAATAAATGATAGTTAATAATTCATTAGAATATTTGCAAATGTGAAAGATCCAAATTGCTTGCTTCATTTGTTTTGAAACAAGAGTAAGTATATCTATATTATGGAACATATATATTTGAGACATATATGTTTATTTATTTCCATATATTTCTTTTTCAAGGATTGCTCCTCTCTCCAGAGAGTTATTATAACTTGTACATGTCCACATTAATTCCAGAGCCTTTATGATCATAAAATCCATTTATAGCCCTGAGTTGCCAAGCAACAAAGGACAAAGTTCTGAGTATTTCCTTTTATTGTAAAAGGTTCAGCTTTTCCATGTTGCTCTTGAAATCAACATTCTTCAGAAAAGATAGACAGTGAATATTAATATCCTATTGTCCAGGGTTTGGTGGGCATTCCTTTTTGAAGATAGAATCAAAGCTCTAAGGAATTAACTGTCATATTCTTGACTTATTTAAAATATTTAGTAAAGTTGTGAGAAGTTCTGAAATTGGGAGCTTGCAAATTCAGTTTAAGGACAGCATTTGTCTCATTTTACCTGTGTTCTGTGACATCATCATTTAAAAGAACCAGTCCCCTTGGGTTTGTCAGTTGCCTTTCAGGAAAGGTTGGGGTGGTACAAAAGACATGAAAAATGTCATCTACTGACCTTGGTAACCACAGACCTCAAACAAGTCATTCAACCACAAGTTGGCAGGGGTTGGGGAAGTTGGCTTTGAGGCACAAAACTCCTGTCAAAGGTGTCAAAGCTTCTAATTACTTCTGTTGTTTGGCCCATGGAGAATCAGTTAGTAAAGGTTGGAAATACAAAAGGAAATTTTGTAATGGGGAAGGGAAATTGTGCTCACATCAGCTGTACCCTGGGCAAGTGGGAACCTTCAGCCAAGGAGCAGGCTAAGTGGGAAAGGGAGTTGGGGCGGGAGGTCAGGTCCTGGCTTGACTCCTTGCTAAGGCCAGGCCAAGAGGACCCTCCCTATCAAGGTGACTGGGTAGGCAGGATGGGGGGTTCTACTTACACTGATTTATCAGGATTTTTGCTAAAATTGGACAGGGTAGAGAGGAACACGGAAATACACCTCATTGAAGAGGTCAGGGGAGATTTGTAGAATTTGCCTCAAGGGAAGAATCTGTCAGAAGGGGATAATACCCATCTCCTTTCTCCAGATGCCGAAATAGGTTCAGAGAAGTTTGATACAACTGGAGCATAACTCAGGTCTGCCTGGCAGTTTCTCAAATCTTGACCTTTCCTTGCCTCCATGTTGTGAAAGGCTCCTGGCTCAGAAGCACCCATTCTGCCTTTGTTTTCCTGGCTAACTGCTTCACCCCCAGGTCTCAGTCTTGGCCTCACTACTCCCTTGGGCTTCTGGGTATGGCACAGTACTTTGCACTTCACCTTTCAAGGCACGCATTGCCCTTTATGTGTGGACGACTGGAAGGAACTACGCTTTGTTTATTTCTGTAGGCGCAGCCGCTGGAGTCTGGCACAAAGCAGGAACGCAAACCTATTTGTTGAATTGATAAATCAAAAAATTTCCAGGCTTGGTGTCTTTGCGGGATTCTGTCTTCCCCTCTCTTATCTCTCACATGAAAGAGGACAGGAATCTGTCTGGTGCTAGGCAGTAGACTTGTCCTCAGTCAGTGCTCTCACTGGGTCCCACCCTCCCTACAGTTGGTTTGGTAGGGCAGTAAAGTTTTGCTGAGGAAAGGCAGGCAACTGCTGATAGCCACAGGGTGGCAACTTCTTTGTTACATTTTCCAGAGTTTGTGTTGTGCTAGGTCAGCCCATGGCGACACTGGTTTCATATTCACTATGTTCTGGGCACTAGATCTCCTGTGGGTGAATGTCCTCTTTTTAGCTATCCTTGCTTTGGGTTATCTTCCTCTTCTCCTTTTCCTTCTTCGTTCCCTTCTCCCTCCTTTCTGGCTTTCGGAAAAGTTGGACTTTTAATAGATAAAACCAGGATAATAATTCTTCAAAGACTTGGTGATAAGAGCCACAAGATTCCTTCATTTGTTTCTCTATTATTAAAATTATCAGATTCTGTTTTCCAAATTTATTTTGGGAAAAATAGTATTGGTGACTGTGCAGTTGATTATTTTTTCTTTTTTCCTGTGTGTATTAACATTAGTAATTTACTGAAGAGAAGGTAGACAAAATATAAATATTCAATCCTCATGTTAAAGAGTTGGAAAGGAAGTTCAATTATGAAGTTCCAAAACCCCTAGAAAAATGTGTTCTCAGATTCCCAGAAAAGCCAGAGATATCACTTAATTGATATTTCAGATCATTAATTTAAAAGAACTAAATGAGCTTTGCAATAAACCAGTGAAGACACTGAAAATACTTTATTGTGTGCTCAGGCAGGTGATTCAATAGGCTGGCCGTGTCTCCCTTATACTTTAAATCCCATGGTGATTTTTTGATTATTCACCAAGAAGTTGTGCAGATTCCATACAAAGGCAACTCTTCAAAGGTATTGAGTCAATCAACAATCATTTATTATTTATGCCAAGTGGCTCCTGAGTTTGTTGAAAAGCAATAAGGGGCACATTCAAATGGAATTATAAGAATGTTAATGCTGGAAGATTTCAGATGTACAACAGTTTAAAGTTTTATATGAAGTCACTGTCAGTTGCCTGCTCAGTAGTCATGCACCATGCTCTTCCCTCTGAGCTCAAGGTGTTCGGGTGGGGGAGAGGAGTCCTTGAGCCCCAGAAGGGTAGGTTCTCCTGTCATTGATTTAAACCCATTATGAGGGGGAGGGGAAAATAAATAAATAAATAGACCCATTATGATAATCTCAACTTCTTCCTCTCTTCTCTTCATAATTCAGCCTCCATAACTCTTTTTTTGCAACTCCTTCAAAGAGACTCTCAAAATAGACAAATCACTTTATTTGCTGATGCACTTAAAAATTGAATAACTTGACATGTCCTAATAAACATGTTTATTAGAATTGTTATTGTTTTAACTAGCTTTTGTAGTGGTTTCTTTACTTCATTGTTTTGCCAAAAGCAAGGTTGTTTAGGATCACATACATTATGTTATAGTAGAGAATGCCAGAGACTCTGCAACAGTAACAGTGCTGAGTAAGTTGCTTTAGTGCTGAGACTTTTTGCTTTTCTGAAAAATGGGGATAATAATAGTATCTATCTAATAGAACAGAATTATTGTAAGGCTTAATAGAGAAAGTAAATGTAAAATTCTCAGCACAGTATGTTAAAAGTACTTGTTAAACTTAAGTTTCATCGTCACTTTATCATTGTCATCATCATCGATCTCATTTCCCATTGACCAACTCTCATGTGACTTGACTTGTGAACTTTTACTCTGTAAGATCTCTTCTCAATACCCCATTCTTTGTGAGCTTTTATTGTAAGATATGTAGTTCATGTCATCAAGATTGGTTATGCACATGCAAGAAGAATAATATCATCATCCCATTTTTATACTCAACTACTTTATTATTATAACTTTCATTCATCTATCTTCAAAATATTTCCCCATCATGATACAACTAAAAGATATATGTATCACATACTTACTCAGAAAGCAAATTTCCCTAGCTCATATTTATTTAAACTTGCCAGCCAGTTCTTATCCACTCATGGAGACTAAACCCAAGTCATTCATGCTATATTGTACTTTCTCTACCTTCCTTAGGCCATCTGCATGCTTTACCACTTTGCCTTCTCTATCCAAACCACAAACTGTATTAATGAGAAAGATGACAGTGGAGTCATTACTATTGAGTTTTAAGACTTTCTTCAAGTTACTATTTTGTTCTATTCCCCCAGGTATGAGCGCACCATATTCTCAGATAAGTTTCTCCATCTTCAAATATATAAAATAATATATATTAATATGAAAATAGAGCTATCTTTGACTGCCTCTAAGTGGAGGTTCCTCTTTGGTTTCCTAGGCCCAACTTAGTGCACCATGTTGGGATTGTTTGCTGTATATACTTCTATCTTGAGAGTAAGATTGAATGAAGCTCATAGTTGTATCCCCAGTGCCTAGTACACACACTTCACTAAATGCTTACGGAATGGTTTGTTAGTGGTTTTGCTAAGTGTTTGCATCAAATGTGCATTTCCATGGAATGTTGAACAGAAGGAAGTTCATCCACACAACCAATTCTTGGTGGGGGGATGCAGGCTCCTTGAGGTCTTCTGCTGTTTTCAGAGTTGAGCAGTCACATTTTCAGCAATTCTTTCCAGATTTTGCTTCTGTGACAGTTAGAAAGCCTATGTGGGTGTTGCCATTCTGTCATACAATGTGCTTGTACAATTTGTTTTACTCACATTGAATAAAGGTTATTTTTCATGTAATCTTTTGATTATCAAGCACATATACTTCAGGTGATTCATATCATGTTAAAGTCCAGAGACAGTCTTCTAATCACTATCTCCAACAATGGGCATGTTGACTCTGCTTGAAAAAATAGATTAGATGTTTCCTGGATCATTGTAGTACTATCTAGGGAGGATCCCTGATCTTGGTCATTAGGTGGAATTTTCTTTGTGAATAGTCACCTGTTTCTCACTTCTCTCTCTAGCAGTGCAGAAATGGGACTAACATGATTTGGTGATGAGCAAATGAGCTTTTCCAGTGCCTTCCTAAACACTTCAGCTAACTCATAATTTCTATCTCAAAGCATATATATATATATATATAACCTCCCATCCAAGAACCAAAATGGGGCAACTGGATATATACCTAGATTCCCTCCAGTCAGTCACAAGGTACAGTGGGGTTCTCCTCTCAAAACTACTCACATCCAGTGGTGGGCTGCTAAGATCTTTAACAACCAACTTTTTGAGGGGAAAATTCCTGATGTGTGGTCTTCACCAATTTCCATGGTGTAAATCCTTCCACTATGGTCAATTTTTTTATATTGTAATTTTCATTACAAAATATTGGTCACATTCGTATGGTTGTTGTTCTCAGATATGGCCCTCCCTTCCATATTGTACTTGTATCCCCTCCCACCCCCATACTCCCCTTTTCCCCATTCCCCCCTCCAGTCACTCTTGTTCCTCGTGCTGCAAGTCATTGGTCCATGTTTGACCCACTGATCTCTTTTTTTTCTGGAACAATGTCCTTTTTTCCTGGGTGCAGACTTGCACTCCTGGACAGCAACAGACCAGGCTGCTCGGATCTCCAAGAGTCACTGAGGACAGACAGGCTGAGCATGTTAGGAACTTGTAGAGCAAATCTGTGGTGCAGTTCTCCAGGATCCTTTCTGGTGTCTGTCACGTGGTGCTGCTTGTGTGCCATAGAGTTCCAGTATCTTGGTTTGGGACCCCAACTCCCAGCCACTAACAGTGGAGGTGTTCCCTGCTGGAGACACACCATGTGGTTGGTGTAGCTCCTCTTCTCTGTTGTGTTAGCAGTTCTGTCATGGGGCCATAGTCACATCTCTGTGGCTTTCTTACCCTATTGATTGGTAAAGGAGGGAATCTCGCTCACGTTTAATAAAACTGTGAACCAGGGGTTTGGTTCCTCAGCCTCGGAGATGATGTTGGTAAAAATCTGTGAAAGGTCACCCCAATCTTTGGTCTTGTTTCGTGGTTCTGATATCGGGTCGAAGCACGAGGCAAAAGCCTCCAAATTACAAACCCCAAGGTCCGTTTCACCTGCGCCTAGCAGTTGCCACTCCAAAATACCAATTAACAACAGGGTTTTATTAACAAGGGAGCTGAACAGGGAGAACAAAACGTCGTGAAAGCCGCACGTGGCAGTTATCTTACCCCAGTCACCATTCTCAGACCCAAAAGGTCCCCAAGGCACAGTGCACAGTCCAAATGACGAATCCTTTGCCCCTCTGAACCTCAGAGGAAGGCACTTTGGCAAAGTCCAGTCCTTTCGCCGGCGTCTTTCTTTTCTTTTCTCTCGGTGTCCCACGCTGCTCGACTTCTCCCAGGTGCTTCAAGCTTCTTCCACGGTGGCTGATGAAGGAATCAGCCTTCCAAATCACTGGCCGTCTCTAGGTACCAGCTCTCCACAGCACCTTGCCACAACGCCACACTCTCCACGCTGGCCACACTTCTGCCGGCCGCCATGGCTCCTCGTCCCCTCCAGCTCACTCTTCCAGGGGGCTTTCTCCTCCAACTCCCACTTCTGGCCGCTACCCGGACGCCGCTCCTCCGGACGCCGCTCCTCCAACTTCTCTCTCTCGCGGCTTCTCCTCCGGACGGCGCTCCTCCAACTTTTTCCTCTCTCCCCCTCTCGCGGCTTCTCACGGATGCGGCTTCTCACGGACGCGGCTTCTCACGGACGCCGCTCCTCCAACTTCTCTCCCTCAGCTTCTCCTCTCCTCCTTTTTAAACTGCCACCAGCCAATGGGAGCAGAGTACTTTGTTAAATGCTACAACCTGGAGTGGGGGGGGGGGTTAGGGCCACCCAGTTTCAGTTCCTAACATTCTTGTTTCGTGGTTCCTAACACACTGCTTGTCCTACCCAGGGGGTGAGTGTATCCAGGGCTGTTATTACTTCCTTTCCTCTCCATTATATATGCAACTGGAAAGACTGGTTTTTTCATTTCTACTGCAGGTCTGATTGATGTTGGAGTAAACCAGAAGGGGTGATCCCCCCACCCCCAAGTCTACTGGCAGAGGTGCCAAGCCTCCACCCCCTGCCTACATGGAGGCAGAGGTCAGCTTTCCCAGCCTGAGACCATGGTCAAATTGACCACTATGGTCAATTTCATGCTACTGACATGAAGACACTGATTGTGGAGTTGGGAAGAAGTGTGCACAAGCTATAGAACCTGTGCTTTCTTCCACTTTCCTCATCCTAGTTCCACTATATCAGATCAGAGTTTCATTCATTTAAGACCCCCAGAATCTGCCCCTGATGACAGGTTCAGTCCCATGGAACTCTGTTCCTGGAAGCTTTTCCTGATACTCTTCTGCTCCTATTAAAACATTCAGGTGTCACCTCTATCTGTTACCTCATATTGCTATGGTAGTTTTCTATGTCAGCCTTTCTCATCGGTCCATGCACTTCTTGAGTGCAGAAAAAATGATGATAATGATGGAGGATAGTATTTATTGAGCTGGTAACTTTGCTAAGCATATTTTATATGCATGATCTCACTTAATCCTCACAACTCTATGAAGTAGATGTTCTTCTTATCTTCATTTGATAGAGAAGCAAACTGAAGCATTGAGAAACTAGGTGATTTGCTCAAAGTTTCACAGCAGGGAAGTATCTCAGCCAGATTTGACTCCAGACCTAATTAGTAGCATCAAGAACTTAACTATTCAGGCTGCTCTGTCTTGGTGGTTCTAGCCCTTGTCACTGGCTTTTGTGCATAGTAGTAGATGCCCTTTGATTGTAGAGAGGTTTAATAAGGGAAGGCTAACCTCAGCAATGCCTATGGCTAGTCACTTTGCCTTGGTGACTAGCTCAGCTAGTTGCCCAGCTCAGTCCAATCTTATAACAGCAGGTAGAATGTTCGAAAATTTAAACCTTATCTTGTCCTCAAAAATTTAAAACTTTTCTTATCACCTTCTGATGAAAAATTTTCAATGTCTCTATAATTTTCAAGATAAAATCCTCACCTCGACACCATGAACCTTCCCGATCTGGTGTCTTCCAGTTTCTCTAGATACAACCCCACCCTTCATCATCACATTTGTTTATTCAAATTTTATTACTCATCTAACTAAATTCAATATATATTAAATAAATGTCATGTTCTAGGCCTTTTTCTTTATGCTTAGGGTCTGTAAAAAGAGAAGTGCTTTCTATCCTAAAGGAGACGTAGAGCTGAGCAAGGAGACAGACATACAATACGAATTGCTATCATGTTTGAAATAAAAGTACTGTTTGTGGTTCGGTCCACGAGGGGTGTTGCTCTCAGTCTCTGCCACGTTCTTCACCTACCTTCTTGTTCTGATGATTGGCACTTGCTCCCCAAATTCCTGCTACACACTCTGTTTCTAGAGTGTTGGCTTTCTTGTATTTTTTATCCTTAGAACTTCCTCTTAAGTGTCACCTGCAAGAAGCTCTTGTCCATCTCTGGCTCTTTTCCTGTTGTATCAACCTTTATATCCATCCTAACATCACCCTGTACTGCTATGGCTGATTTTCTTGTCCCCTCAAATTGGATGTTGAGTTCATCTCTGATTTTAATTTTGGACACATAGTGGGCACTAAGATTGAATAAATGAATGAAACAATTTTTTCACGAATGATTGGAAATGTTTCTGGGAAAATATATTTTCTCATGTAACTCTGAACTGGTTAAGGCTCTAAGCGCCAGTATTAGGTTTGAAATCCAATTTATTTTCAGTGGATTTCCAAGACAAAATTATCCTTAGCAATTGAGAGAGATGAGGATTTTGTTTCTTCCCTCTCCTCTTTTTTCCACCCTCCTCCTTGTCTGGAAAGTCTGCGAACATTTCTGTTTCAATTTCTCCTGATCATTGGCCCAACAGATGGGAACTGCATGCTTAAACATGAAGGGTGGTCATTTGGGGGACTTGTTAATGTTGCTTTTTAGAATCTGGACAGATTTTGTCATCTTACCTCATTAGACTGGTACAACTGGACATCGTTGTTGTGGGATAAAATACAAACGCGGATACAGGAAGGAACGGGGGCTCTGGTTGAGGAAAGTGATGAAAGGGAGCCTATCGGATGGAAATGGGAAGAGTACTTACACAGGACTGCCGGTGCCCCGCAGCAAGTCACGAGGTGGGGGGCAGGGAGTAATAGAAGGAAGCCTTGCTGTGTCCACCTACTCAAACATTTGAAAGAGCACTGCTTCCTCAAAGGCATAGTATGCCTATTAGTAGGTCCTGTGGATGCAGTGTGGGTGTGTCTGTGGAGCTGCTGGTGGATGGATCTTCGTCACCTGTGTTTTTACTTGCCTGCCTAAAGCCAAGGACAACAGAACATATTAATATCCTACAGGTGTTGCTGTGCTTGAAGGGGAGGCAGGGAAATTAGAGGAAGAGTTTTGCCTTTGGAGTTGTCTCCTAATCCTTGTCTGGGCTACTCCTCCTTTCATAAGCAGGACTGTGGCAGCCCTTCCTTCCTTCTTCCTTTCCTCCTTCCTTCCCTCCTTCCTTCCTTCCCTCCTTCATTCCTCCCTCCCTCCCTTCCTCCCTTCCTTCACTCCCTCCTTCCCTTCTTCCTCCCTGCCTCCCTTCCTCCCTCCCTCCCTTCACTCCCTTCTTCCTTTCTTCCTCCCTTCCTCCCTTCCTCCCTCCCTCCCTC
>PVHY01022010.1:0-23029 GCA_004024945.1 Uropsilus gracilis
TTTTTTTTTTTTTTTTTTTTTTTTTTTTTTTTTGAGACTGGGTCTCGCTATTTTTGCCCGTGGAACCGCAGGCTCACGTTGCCCAGGGTACCAAGGACTCAAACAATCTCCAGCCTCAGCTTCCCAGGTAGCTGGGATTACAGGCACGGGCCACCACGCCCAACTATTTTTTGGGACTAGGTCTCGTTACGTGCCCCTGGTGGGACTCGAACCGCGATCCCTGGCCCCTGCCGCGGCTTCCTAGGCTGCCGCTTATAGGCATGCACCACCATGCCCGGCCTTACACATTTTCTTGATAGTCACAAAAATGAATATAAAGAATTGGCAACGTATGTGGTCAAAGACGCAAATTTCTACTTTTATTTTTCCTCTCCTACAGTGTAAAAAACCAGTTTCATATAGTCCTCAAAATAGTTTTTATGAAGACAGAACATAATTCACTTAAGCACGCCGGTTACAGTTTTCAAAACGCCTGACAGTGATCAATACCACTGCATTTATTAAAGGGGAAAAAAGGATACAGCTCAAAAAACTCTTACTTCTACCTGCGCAGTTACAGTTAGAGTTGGCGAATTCGCAAACGGAGGAACGAGAAGCGGGCCGGTGTCCCAAAGGCACTGGGTCCCACCAGGTCACTCAACAGCTGATAAACTGTCATTTACAATCCCCAGCGCACAGTCCCAGGACGTAGCAGGGTCACGTGACACAACAGCTCATCTCACGTGACCTCCCTCCGAAGGCGGGGGCCTTGGTTCAAGATGGCGGCCTACCTACAGTGGCGGCGCTTCGTTTTCTTCGACAAGGAGCTGGTAAAGGAACCTCTGGGCAATGATGGAGCCGCTCCCGGAGCCGCACATGCCTCTGGGCCCGCTCCTTCCAAGTTCCTTTGCCTCCCTCCTGGCATCACTGTCTGCGACTCAGGCCGAGGGAGCCTAGTCTTCGGAGATATCCTTCCACTGGAGCTGTCTTTTCCCTCCCCTGATCCTGAAGAGATCCAGCTGGGATGAATCTATCAGAGGGGTTCGTGTAACCAGCCATTTTCCTTTAGATGGGCGCCCAGTGCTCCGTCTGTGGTCTGAGAGAAGAAAAGAAGGAAGTCCATCCTCTAAGTTGTTAACGGAGAATCCTGGGCAAGTTCATTTCAACTTCTCAGGACTTCGGTTGCCTTTTCTGTAAAAGGGTGGAATATACAAATTTGGCAAGCTTACTTTAAGACCAGTTAAGAGAATGCATGCTAGTTGACTTTAAAAGATGAATATGTAAGGTTTCCTTATCTTCTCTGCCCAATGAGATGAGGAGTTAAATCACTTTTATCTTTATATTGTTGCCATTAAACTCTGGCTGCCTACAAAGTGAACTTTGAGAGATTAGGACTCCTAGGAGACAATATGGGGGAGAAGCCTTGAAAGCATTTTAAAGAGCTATATGTTTGTCGTTATCTGGGTTCTGGTCAAAATAGAAGTATCTCTCCTTGGAAAGGAGACTCCTTGACTATTCTGCACATATGGAAGGCCAAATCTGGTTCTTGCCCCGCTCCCTACAGCTTACAGGCTTCCAAGCCTACAAACTACGGGTGACACACCTGTACCAACTAAAGCAACACAATATTCTGGCATCTGTTGGTGAGGATGAAGAGGGCATCAACCCCCTGGTAAGTCCCAGAGAAGAAGTAGTAAAGATGTAGAAACGTGGGAATGGTTGGTTGTTGGAGAGTGACTAGCATTCACACTTCTGAGTTGTGTCTACAGGTTAAGATCTGGAACTTAGAGAAGAGAGATGGTGGCAATCCACTTTGCACTCGAATCTTTCCTGCCATCCCAGGAACAGAGCCAACTGTGGTGTCTTGTTTGACTGTCCATGAAAATCTCAACTTTATGGCCATCGGTAAGCAGAAAGAAGGGAAATCTAACACCTTGATTTTATATATATATATATATATATATATTTTTATATCATTGTCTGAGATTGTCCCACCACCTTGTCACCCGCGAACCATCGTCTTGATCTCTTGTGCCCAACCTTCCCCTGATTATATCCTTCTCCCCACCTCTTATTCCATGCGTCAGTTCTGCTGGCAGTTAGATTTGAATTTTTCTTGTCCATTTGTTTTCCTTATATCCCTCATATAAGTGAGCCCATTCCATATTTCTCTTTCTGGCTTATTTCCACTAACATGATTCCTTCTAGCTCCATCCATGTTGCTATGAATGACATGTTTGTCTTTTTTGATTGATGAATAGTATTCCATTGTGTATGTATACCACAACTTTCTGATCCATTCGTCTGTTTTGGGACGCTTGGGTTGTTTCCATATCCTGGCTGTTGTAAATAGTGCTGCAGTAAACATCCAAGTACAGATGTCCTTTTGAATTAGTGTTTTTGTATTCTTTGGGTAGATTCCCAGACATGGGATTGCTGGCCCAAATGGTAGTTCCATTTTCAGTATTTTGAGGGTCCTTCACACAACTTTCCCTAGTGGCTGGACCAGTTTGTGTTTCCACCAGCAGTGTAAGCGTGTTCCTTTCTCTACATCCATGCCAGCATTTGTTGTTGCCCATTTTTTTCATATGGGCCATTCTTACTGGTGTGAGATGGTATCTCATTGTGGTTTTGATTTGCATTTCCCTGATTATTCATGATGTTGAACTTTTTTCCCTGTGCCTATTGGCCATTTGTAGTTCTTCTCTCAAGAAGTGTCTTTTTAGCTCTTCATCACATGTTTTGACTGGATACCCTGTGATTCTTTATAGATTGTCTTCAGAGTTGCTTTTGCAGCTTTATTGTTTTCATGAGACCACATTGCACTGGACCAAACCTGTGGGGGTGTTAATTTTTGGGGTGGGAAAGCATTTAGTTTTGTTCTTTGAAAATGCGTGAGTACCAAAGCCGGGCATGGTGGCACGTGCCTTTAAGTGCAGCCTAGAGCACAGCTGAGACTAGGAATCACTTTCCATGGGTTCGAGACCCGCCCAGGACAACATAGTGAGACCTAGTCTCAAAAAATAATCTGGGTGTGGTGGTACGCGCCTGTAATCCCAGCTAACTGGGAAGCTCAGGCCAGGATCATTTGAGTCCGTGGTACCCCAGGCTACGTGAGCCTGTGGTTCCCCGGGCAAAATAGCAAGACCTAGTCTTGAAAAAAAAAGAAAAGAAAATGAGTACCAATCTTCACGTTAACCATTGGAAAAGTTGGGTATGAGAAGAAAAATGGTCACTTCCAATGAGTGCCTCAACTGGTCTTTCCCCCTTTCTCTGCCTCTTGAACTTTTCAGCCTGTTATTTGCTGCTTTATGCTTTCCTACAGGTTTCACAGATGGCAGTGTTACCCTGAACAAAGGTGACATCACCCGGGACCGGCATAGTAAGACCCAGATTCTGCATAAAGGCAACTATCCTGTCACTGGACTGGCCTTTCGCCAGGCAGGAAAGACCACTCACTTGTTTGTTGTGACAACGGAAAATGTTCAGGTGTGTCGGGCCTCCACTGTTAGGGGTAGGCAGGAAAGGCAGCTTCTCCATTGCTCTCAGGGGATCAGAGAAGGAAGTGACAAGAGAGATTGGAATTGTAAATTTTCCAGCCTACATTGCCTTGAATCACTTGCACAGCCTAATATTTTATTTCTTAATTTAGGACACTGGGAAGAGTTTGAGTTAGATAAAGAACTCTGGGCTTATGGTGAAAGACAGATTTTTTTTTTCCTAACTAACTTCAATGACATTGGATAAGTTGTTTTACTTTTCTGGTTCCTAGTGCTCTTAATTTGTGACATCCTATTCTCAGGAATAGTCTTTGGTAAAACTAAAAAATTGCTGCATTTCTTTCATGTGCAGGATTTCTGTAGTAGATAATGCTTGTATATATAGAGGAAGAAAAAGTTTCCTGCTTATATCTTTGGTGACCATATTTGACAAGTGATGGGTGAGGCAGAAGCCAGAAAGCCACAAGTCTTAGAGTACTAAGAGGGAAAAACAGCCAGGAGATGGGACTATCTTTGGAAAGGTTTGGATTTCACCTTTTCCAAGGGAACCTGTTAACCCCTTTCTTTCTTCTTGCAGTCCTACATAGTTTCTGGAAAGGACTACCCTTGTATGGAGTTGGATACCCATGGTTGTGGTCTGCGCTGCTCAGCCCTAAGTGATCCTTCTCAAGACTTGCAGTTCATTGTGGCTGGTGATGAGTGTGTCTACTTGTATCAGCCTGATGAACGTGGGCCCTGCTTTGCCTTTGAAGGCCACAAGCTCATTGCTCACTGGTTTAGAGGCTACCTTGTCATTGTCTCCCGTGACCGGAAGGTTTCACCCAAGTAAGAACTCCAGAGAGAAGGCTAAACTTGTTCCCCAGAGCTAACTCAATTTTAAAATCCAAATGTCTGGATCCTTCCAGTCTCCTGCTTTGTGCAGATTGCACTTAACCTAGACTCAGCTATAGCATTTTCACTGAGAGATTTCTGTGGTTTTTTTTTTTTTTTTTTTTTTTTGAGATTAAGTATTGCTATTTTTGCCTATGGAACCTCAGGGGCATGTTGCCTGGGGTACCATGGACTCAAGCAGTCCCCCACCTCAGCTTCCTAGGTAGCTGGGATTACAGGCGTCCGCCTCCACGCCCAGCTATTTTTTGTGACTAGGTCTCACTGTGTTGCCCCAAGCGGGACTCGAACCACGATCCCTAGCCCCAGCCGCTTCATAGGCTGAAGCTTGCAGGCACGAGCCACCGTGCCCGGCTTAGAACTTTTTGTTCTCCTCTTTTTTCTAGTTATTTCCCCACTTCCTCCTAGTTTCCATTCAAACATCATTTCACAGTTTACCTGGCATCTCCCATGTAGCTGAAGTATTCGGCATGTGTTCTAATGGCATTGCTTTCTTCTCCTTTATAACAGATGGGAATAGTAGAAGCTTCACATTTACACAGTTATCTGATTTTTTTTTTGAGACTAGTTCTCACTATTTTTGCCTGTGGAACTGCAAGCTCACATTGCCTGTGGTACCACGGACTCAAGCAATCCCCAGCCTCAGCTTCCCAGGTAGCTGCGATTACAAGCGCGCGCCACCATGTCCAGCTATTTTTTTGGAACTAGGTCTCACTACAGGCCCCAGGCGGGGACTCAAACCACGATCCCTAGCCCTGGCCGAGAGGCGTTGGTGGTATAGTGGTGAGCATAGCTGCCTTCCTAGCCCTGGCCGCTTCATAGGCTGAAGCTTACAGGCACAAGCCACCGTGCCCGGCTGGTCTTGCTATTTTTGCCTGTGGAAATGCAGGCTCATGTTGCCCTGGGTACCACAGACTCAAGCAATCCCCAGCCTCAGCTTCCCAGGTAACTGGGATTACAGGCGCGCACCACCATGCCCAGCTATTTTTTGGGGACTAGGTCTTGCTATGTGGGACTCGAACCACGAACCCTGGCCCCGGCCGTGGCTTCCTAGGCTGCTGCCTACAGGCATGCGCCACCATGCCCGGCCCAGATTTGTGTTCTTGAGGCAGACTTCTGCTGAGCAGCCCTAATGCACTAGAACTCCAGGGAATTGGGGCCTGGTATTTCTACTTGTTAGTTAAAATGAATGGTGCAAGGGAACAAGGGATTGAGCAGCAGAGAAATTGGAAAGACCTGGGAATTGTATTTTTCTCTGAGCCACCTGAAAGGGAGATGGGATCTTCTGGGTGATAGAAATGATCCTGGTCAGATGTTGGTTTTTTTTCGTTCACTAAGCATAGTGTCTTACATTACCAGGCATGGCATAATTATTAATTAAATGAGTAGGTATCTATGCTTAAGGTTTTACTTTGTTATCTGTGAATCATAGGATTCTGAAGGGAAAGATCAGATCTCTGTGTTCTCTTCTATAACTCTCAGCACAATGCCTTCCATTATGGGATGAGCTGCATGAGAGGCCAAGGGAATGGCAGCACCAAGGTGGTCATGGGACAGGAAGTAAAGAGGAACCGAGACAGAGGTGATATAATTATCCAATGTTCTTTCTTTTTCACACAGGTCAGAGTTTACCAGCAGGGATTCACAGAGCTCCGACAAGCAGATTCTCAACATCTACGACTTGTGCAACAAGTTCATAGCCTATAGTGCTGTCTTTGAGGATGTAGTGGATGTGCTTGCTGAGTGGGGCTCCCTGTACGTGCTGACGCGGGATGGGCGGGTCCACGCACTTCAGGAGAAGGACACCCAGACCAAACTGGAGGCAAGGCCACCAGGTTCCCAAAGCTGGCCACAGGCACCCAGGTGCAGCTGTAGGCACAAGCTCCCTGAGTCACCTTGGCCCGGGTATTTCCTTTGGGTCATAGTTTTGCTCAACTTCTTTAGGACAGCATTATAAGGTGAATAGCATGGCGGGAGACCTTAGAGGGAAATAATGCCTGGGAGCCTGTGCCCACTCTTAGAATCTGCTCTCTCTGCAGAGATCCTTGTTACTGGTTTTGGGGTTATGTGTGATGTCTCACCCTGTCCAGGATCTGGGTAGAATAGAACCCCAGGACCATCTGACTGGAGTATTATGTCTTCTCAGGACTGATTCTCTCTCTGTCCTTCCAGATGCTGTTTAAGAAGAACCTATTTGAGATGGCAATTAACCTGGCCAAGAGCCAACACCTGGACAGTGATGGACTGGCCCAGATATTTATGCAGTATGGGGACCATCTCTACAGCAAGGGCAACCACGATGGGGCTGTCCAGCAGTATATCAGGTCAGTCTGGAGACAAGGATAGAACTCTGATTACAGGGACAAGCAGCCAGATATGCTGAAACCAGAGCTTGGGGAATAAGGTGGTATGGGCTCCAGGAATCATCACTTTTTTCTGCAGAAACTGATGCCCTGAATGAGAGGACAAGATATTTTATTGGCAAGGGGTTGTTTAGGGAAGATATTTTATGACCAGCCTGCTGCTGAGCTGATGAGTACCTCTGATTTTAAACGTTAGTTTGGCCTTTGTTAGTATTTATTTTGACATGAACCTTTAAAGGAAAAAGGATATTTTCATCTCTTGATTCCATGCTTTCTCCCGTGGAACTAGTACTTGGGATTCGTTGCCTGGATCAGTGGTTTTAGAAGCCTGTCTAATTTTTTTCCCCAGCCTCTCTAGAATTTCTTTTCAGTCAAGCTTAAGAACCAATGTTTGCCGGGCACGGTGGCTCATGCCTGTAAGCTTCAGCCTATGAAGCGGCCGGGGCTAGGGATCGCGGTTCGAGTCCCACCTGGGGCTCGTAGCAAGACCTAGTTCCAAAAAATAGCTGGGTATGGTGGCACGTACCTGTTATCCCAGCTACCTGGGAGGCTGAGGCTGAGGATCGCTTGAGTGTGTGGTACCCTGGGCAACGAGAGCCTGCAGTTCCATGGGCAAAAATAGCGAGACCTAGTCTCAAAAAAAAATAAAGAAATGGAGAATCATAGCTCTCACTCAGACTTGCAAATACAGTATTTGCAAACAATTCCTATGCACGTGAAAGTTTGCAAAGATCTAGATGATTGTTCATGCACATATCTCCTTAGGACTATTGGAAAGTTGGAGCCATCCTATGTAATCCGCAAGTTTCTGGATGCCCAGCGCATCCACAACCTGACTGCCTACCTGCAGACCCTGCACCGGCAATCCCTGGCCAATGCTGACCACACCACCTTGCTGCTCAACTGCTACACCAAGCTCAAGGACAGCTCAAAGCTGGAGGAGTTCATCAAGGTACAGGGTGGTAGGCGTGGGAGGATCCCTCAAGGGCCCCACTGAACATGAGGTGGCTCCATCAGGACTTGTTCTTTTTCAGCAGAGTTGAGGATATAGAGAGTGGAAAGAGCCAACTCATCTGGGAACCAGGACCCTTTAGCCTATACATTGGAAAGAGGACTAACATTCTTAGTAGTTTTCTCTCATCTCCCCTCTTGTCTTATACCAGAACTTCCTATGGTATCTAAATCCAGGGAAGTAGCATTGAGGAAGCCCTGTGTCCAAAGAAGTCCCTCTTTAGAAAGAGCAGACCCTTGCTTTAGACAAACTTTCTGAGAGGCAGGATGTCATAGTATTTTAAAAGCTGTGCTTTATCATTATCTTATGAATCTGGTTGTTAGAGCCTGATAGGTTTCTTTTCCCTTCCCCAACTGTAACCTCTCTGTGAGTGATTTTTGTCTGATATCTCCCTGGCAGACAAAGAGTGAGAGTGAAGTGCATTTCGATGTTGAGACTGCCATCAAGGTCCTCCGGCAGGCTGGCTACTACTCCCACGCCCTCTATTTGGCTGAGAACCATGCACATCATGAGTGGTACTTGAAGATCCAACTAGAAGACATCAAGGTAGGTGAGCCTCTTGACTCAGACCGAGCACTGTTTTTTCCCTAGCACATCCTGGAAATGACGAAAGTTCTTCCTGGAGGGTGAGGGAGGAGCATGCACTATACACTGCCCCTCGCCTCTCCACAGAATTATCAGGAAGCCCTTCGGTACATCGGCAAGCTGCCTTTTGAGCAGGCAGAGAGCAACATGAAGCGCTACGGCAAGATCCTCATGCATCATATACCAGAGCAGACCACCCAGTTGCTAAAGGGACTCTGTACTGACTATCGACCCAGCCTTGAAGGCCGAGGTGATAGGGAGGCCCCAGGCTGCCGGGTGAGTGCGACCTCAGGGAGGATGACTTTCAGACAACAGGGATCATCTCAAGGGTCTTAAGGGTACCAAGCTTTTTCGTACTTTGTTCTCCTAGGCAAACTCGGAGGAGTTCATCCCCATCTTTGCCAACAACCCGCGTGAGTTGAAAGCCTTCCTAGAGCACATGAGTGAAGTCCAGCCTGACTCCCCTCAGGGCATCTATGACACACTCCTTGAGCTCCGGCTGCAGAACTGGGCCCATGAGAAGGATCCACAGGTGAGAGCTGGCAAAAACTACAGGAGCTGCTAGAGGAAAGATGGTTCTTCCATCATCTGTGGTTACTTCTAGCTTGGCGACTAATGGTCCGCAGTGAAGAGGAAATGAACTCAGGGGCAGAGATAAGCGCCTTGTCCTCAGAGACTTGGTGATGTTTTCCCCTGTCTAGCAGCTCTATCCTCCTCTTTTCCTAGGTCAAAGAAAAGCTTCACGCGGAAGCCATCTCCCTGCTAAAGAGTGGGCGCTTTTGTGATGTCTTTGATAAAGCCCTGGTCCTCTGCCAGATGCATGACTTCCAGGATGGGGTCCTTTACCTCTATGAGCAGGGGAAGCTGTAAGAGTTTCGGGGAATTTCAGGGAAGGGGGAGGAGCCACGTAATCTTCCAGGGACAGCCACTGAGATGCGCCTTGCCCTGGCCCAGGTTTCAGCAGATTATGCACTACCACATGCAGCACGAGCAGTACCGGCAGGTGATCGCTGTGTGTGAGCGCCATGGGGAGCAGGAACCCTCCCTGTGGGAGCAGGCACTCAGCTACTTTGCCCGCAAGGAGGAGGACTGTAAGGAGTATGTGGCAGCTGTACTCAAGCATATCGAGAACAAGAACCTGATGCCACCCCTTCTAGGTACTTGGGAAGACAGAGTGGGTGGGTGGCAGGCTGCTGATAATCTGGGGCTTGGGGCAGAGGGCTCTATTCAGAGGGTGCTGCTTGGTTCACCATCTTGTTTCCTCCTGGACTTCAATCTCAGTGGTGCAGACCCTGGCCCACAACTCCACAGCCACCCTGTCCGTCATCAAGGACTACCTGGTCCAGAAACTACAGAAACAGAGCCAGCAGATTGCTCAGGATGAGCTCCGGGTGCGGCGGTACCGAGAGGAGACCACACGCATCCGCCAGGAGATCCAAGAGCTCAAGGAGAGGTACTTGAGCTCTAGATACCTGCGGGGTTCCCAGGGATGGTCTGGTTCTTCACAGGGTATCGTTAATACTTCCATAGGCAGAGGATTATGTGGAGTGCATTTCAGCATTTCATTCTTAAAGATAACTTATTTTTTTTTACTTTTTTTTTTTCAATCAAGGCATAATTGCATACCACATCATATTAGTTTCGGGTGTACAACATAATGGATCACTTGAAGATCTGTTTTAACAGAATGCCAAGGAATTATTTATTATCCGGAGATGATCATTGGCCTTTGGAGAATTTTCTCTTGTATGCTTTTCCTTCCATATGTGTCTGTATTTTTGCCTTGTTGTACATACTCCAGGTTGTGCTTAGAAGCCATTCTGACATAAAAATTGTAAAAAATACAAAAAGTGGACAATTGAGATGTATAGAAGACTTTAACCCCTACTTTTGACTTGCCTATACCTTTAACATTGTAAAATACTTATTAGAGAACAATAATTTTTTATTCCACAGTCATATTTACTGAGCCCCTAGTAAAATCTTGTTCTTTTTTCATTTGAGACTAGGTCTTGCTATTTGCCTGTGGAACCGCAGGCTCTTGTTACCCAGGGTACCACAGACTCAAGCAACCCCCAGCCAGCTTCCCAGGTAGCTGGGATTACAGGCACACACCACCACGCCCAGCTATTTTTTTGGAACTAGGTCTTGCTATGGGCCCCAACCCTAGCCCCGGCCGCTTCATAAGCTGAAGCTTACAGGCATGAGCCACTGTGCCCGGCCCTAAAATCTTGTTCTTATCAGCATAGACAAAAAGCTGTTTTCTTAGATCTTACACAGTATGGGTAGAGACAAACAAGTAACCACATTAAGCAAGTGAGAGATAACTTAAATGACAATATGTTCAATGATATGTTGAGGAAAGGAAGTAGGGTAAGGTGTGTGTGTTATAATTTTTACAGTGGCCAGGAAGAGCCTCACTAAAAGGGTCACATGTGAGTAAACACCTGAAAGACTAGTAGCAATTATGAAAATTGAAAGAAATATCCCTCTGGGTTAGTTGAACTTGTTGGGAGTATTCCTTGTCTATGAGACCCAGCGGTGGTATCCCCATTTGCCCCCCTTCCTGTGGGAGGAAGAGCACAGATTTGTAGTCTATTCATAGGAGTAGTTCCTAACTGATTCCAGGTGCCTGGTCTCTCCATTTGATTTTGGCTCTTTTCTTATTGCTGGCCATTTCTTTCTGGTATCCCTTGCTTACAGTCCAAAGATCTTCCAGAAGACCAAATGCAGCATCTGTAACAGTGCCTTGGAGTTGCCCTCAGTCCACTTTCTCTGCGGTCACTCCTTCCACCAACACTGCTTTGAGA
Organism: Uropsilus gracilis; assembly: GCA_004024945.1. NCBI lineage: Eukaryota > Metazoa > Chordata > Mammalia > Eulipotyphla > Talpidae > Uropsilus > Uropsilus gracilis. Next base: position 11,138 of record PVHY01022010.1, read on the forward strand.
GTTACTCAGAAAGTGACGCTGACTGCCCCACCTGCCTCCCTGAAAACCGGAAGGTCATGGATATGATTCGAGCCCAGGAACAGAAACGGGATCTCCACGATCAGTTCCAGCACCAGGTGGGGTTGACTGGGACTGAAGACTACACAGAGTTCATAGGAGCTCTAAGGAGCTTGTTTCTCGTCCCCTCTTTTGGGAAACAAGCATTTCAGCTCTGATTCTTCTCTCCCATTTCCCTGTAGCTCAAGTGCTCCAATGACAGCTTCTCTGTGATTGCTGACTACTTTGGCCGAGGCGTTTTCAACAAATTGACTCTGCTGACCGACCCACCCACAGCCAGACTGACTTCAAGCTTGGAGAGTGGGCTGCAGCGGGACCTGCTCATGCACTCCCGGAGGGGCACTTAAGCAGTTTGTTGGGTGGGGTGTGATAATGGGGGCACAGCAATGGGGTCCCAGGACAAAGAGCAGTTATACTGGAGTCAAACAGACATACCCAGGACTCCACTTCCATATGATGCCATAGCCCTCAGGACTACAGGGGACTTTCTTTTCCTGCCTGCTCTTTTGTTAAGCCTGCCATTCCTCCGGTTGGCTTTTTGAACAGTGTAGACCATTCCAGACCAGTGGGGGAGGGCACCTCAGCAACCTCTGGGTATGGACAATAGCTGCTTTATTCTCCAAGAGCACCAGGCTGTGCTTGGGCCCTTGCTCCCAAAGTCTATAAATAAAAGAATATAATGAATTGGGGGTTGAAGGATTTATTAAGAGGATTTCTTGGTGATTCTGAATTCTACAGAGTACATTTTTCTTTTTTCTCCTTGTGCCCCACTTTTCTTCTTACCTCTGTAGTGTAAACAATCATGTTGACTGCCTCATTCCAGTTGTGGATGTGGTGAAATCTAGTAGAATTCAATTTACTAAAGAAACCTTTGCAAAAGACCTAACCCTGCCCTCCAAGAGCAGCCCAGATGGAGGCACCCTGCACAGCGCCTGCTCTTTGGTCTGGCTGGTCTCTACTGCTTATTTGGACAAAGTATTTAAGTAGGAGGCAGATTCTGAGGGGGAGTCCATGGATCAGCTGGCCTGAGTTTGACTCCTACTTTGACTTAGGGCAACTCTTCTCTGAATCTTAGTTTCTTTATCAATATTATAGGAATTATTACATCTGCTCTAAGGGGTTGTTGCAAAGGCCTAGGAATATACGGGTACCCATTTCTTTGTACAGTGGTTAGCACACGGCACAATGGGTGGTTACAGACACTTTTCCATAAACATTAACGATGTAGTACGGACACTTCCACGGCAGCTCTCTTTAGCCATCACCTTTAATCTCACTTAAACAACTGCTGTCTGCTTCAGGCTTGTAGCAGGGCAAAGTGTGAACGGGACAGGCGAAGTACTGCACCCACTGCAGTGCCATAGATAGATCAAGTTGTAGAGTTCTGCCTGACTAGCTTTCTGGGGCAGTTTGAATCCAGTCTAGGGAGCATGTTGACTTGTTTATGTACCCTTTACTTCCAGTGCTGCTTTGTAGGGTTAATGTCCATTTTCCTTGGGCTCACCTAACAACTGTCTGTTGTGGTAGGAGGGACTCGTCAAGAGTTGTTTCTCTGTGGGTGAATCTGGGAAGCATGTCCCGGTTCAGGACGAGGTAGCGGCGAAAGTAGAACTGAATAGGTGGTACCTCTGCGTCTCGAACCAGAATGTCTGGGCACCCGGGATTCCAGCATGCCGCGCCAGCTTGGCGGCGCAGGGGCGTAACGCAAAGATAGAGACTCCTCGGTCGCCATCGTTCCAATTCCCGCCCAGGGGAGGCTCCTCCCCTCGAGGGCGGGCGGCGGAAGTGACGCTGCCCTTCCACAGTCCGGAGTCTGAAGCTGCAGGACGAGCTCAGGCCACGCGTGCCCCCGGCTGCCCGCCGGCCGGTGCATCCGGCTTTCCCGGATCCCGGGAGGCTGTGGCAGCAGCGCCCGGCCTATTTCCCGAGCACAGCCATGTCTGGGAACGGCAGTGCGGCCGCAACGGCGGTGAGTCCTGGGCCGCTGACCCTCGCGACTTCGGGCTTCCGGATTAGCCGTGCAACGATTGGCTCCAAGTTGCCACCCTCAGGCGTCTATTGGTCGTGACGGCTGTCCGTCTTTTTTTTTTTTTTTTTTTTTTTGCCCAAGTAGTTTTTCAAGTTACCCTTAGGTTAAGAGTGGAAGCGACCCCATTCCCTGCGGGAATCTAGGTGGAATTCATGCCAGGCCTAGTGTCCACGCTTCTAGAATTAGTGTCTCAGCCCAGGAAAGTTCCTCTATACAGAGCGGGGCGCTATGCCTCTGTATCCTTAGACACGAACAGGACCAGGGAAAGAGGCGACCACCTTGATGGGTAAATGTTCTAGTTTGGATCCCGAGAGGAAAACATTCCACCAAGGCTCCAAGCTGCGCACAAACATCTTGGAAGTGCGCCTTCTCCCTCTTTTCTGTTTAAGCGGTCACCCAGTCCCAGACTTCTCTCAGAGCCCCCAGCTGAGACACCTTTCAGTTACTATAGTGGGTGGGAGCCACCCTTGGGCCTTCCTGTTCTAGCCTGCTGCTGGAGCTTTGGACGTGTGTGGATGCAATTAGTCTGAGTCGGCCACTGCCAGCCTGAGATAAGAAATAGTTGGGGCAGCTGCTTATCTCCCTTTTAGCTTGCTGGTGAGTAGAGGGACTCCTTGCCATTGCAGACATTCCAGAACTCTGGACTAAGAGTTGGATTCTAGTTTCAGCTCTGCCTATTATTAGCGGTCGGACTCTGGGCCAGTCACTCACCCCTCAGTGCCAGCCTTTGCTTCCGTAGTATGACCGCAGAGATGCCAGTCCTCTCTACCTGATGGGTTTTTATGAAAATTAAAAGCAGTATCTGTAGTATTTTTTCTTTTTTTAGGATAGGTCTCGCAATGTTGTCCAGGGTTGTCTCGAACTGCGGACTCAAGTGATCCTTAGCCTCAGCCTCCCAGGTAGCTGGAATTACCGGTGCACGCCACCATGCCTGCCTCAATAAACAACTTTTTAACGGGGCAATGTGACATGAATATGCTTGATAAAATGACTGAATTTTTTTTTTTTTTTTTTTTGAGACTAGGTCTCGCTGTTTTTGCCCATGGAACCGCAGGCTCATGTTGCCTGGCGTACCACAGACTCAAGCAGTCCCCAGCCTCAGCTTCCCAGGTAGCTGGGATTACAGGCACGCATCACCATGTCCAGCTATTTTTTTGGAACTAGGTCTCGCTACGGGCCCCAGACGGCACTCGAACCATGATCCCTAGCCCCGGCCGCTTCATAGGCTGAAGCTTACTGGCATAAGCCACCGTGCCCTGCCAAAATGACTGAACTTAAAGAAACTCTTGAACCTGCCAATTTCTGAGGCCTTAGATTCCTTTCTGTGGGCTTCCTGTGGCCCAGAATTTTCGTGCCCATGGTTTGCATGGTTTTCACTTCATTTCTCAGGATCCTCCACAATTGATTTGGAGAAGTGATTGCTGTGGAGTAGACTAGAGCCCAAGTGCAGCCAGTTGTCACCACCGGCAAGAGGCCGTAGGACTCATGGGGTAAAGATCCCAGAATGGGGAAAGTTCTGGGCAGTTACTTTCTCATATAGAAGGAAATAAGACCTTTGTCTTAGACTGCAGAACCCAGTTTCACCTGGTTGGCACTAAACACCTTTGTTAAAGGCAGGGGGAAGAGGCGTGTCCTTTGAGTTCTCAGCTAGGTCTCTGATGTCCCAATATTTCCTTGTTGGTAAAACCAGGAGCAGGATGGGGCAACGTAGTGAGATCTAGTTCCAAAAAAATAGCTGGGCGTGGTGGCGCACACCTGTAATCCCAGCTACCTGGGAAGCTGAGGCTGGGGATTGCTTGAGTCCGTGGTACCCCAGGCAACGTGAACCTGCGGTTCCGTGGGCAAAAATAGCGAGACCTAGTCTCAAAAAAAAATAAAAACAAAAACAGGAGCAGGCTAATGAATGGCCATCAGATTGCTCAGTCTCCTAGTATCATAGAACATTAGATGTGGAAGATAATTGCCTCCAAACCTTTTCATCTTATGAACAAATAGCTACTGAGGGATTGATGTGCTCAAGTCAAGGTCACCAGCCACAAGGCTGAGCAGGACTGTATGTCAGATCTCTTGACCTCAGTCCTTTATGCATGCATTCCACCCAGACTGAGAGATCGGTAGTGTGGCAGCTGTGGGTTAGCTCTTGGCATCTGGGTGGCACTGCAGCTTTTCTTGAGTGCCTGTTCTGTTGTGGGAGCTGAACTTGGCCTCAGTGACTCAGCACAAGTTGCCCTGTGTGGTCCCTGCTGCCCTGCCCCTGCCTGCTGCAAGTCCCACCCTCCCTCTGGTCAGGCTGATGGACCTTATCTCTTTACCCAGCTGGCTGTGCAACACTCCTATTGCTTTGGTCAGGGTGGGCTTCAGGGCTCAGTGTCCTGATTACTGCAGCAGAAGCAACAGCAGCTGTGGGTCCTACTGTCTCTTCCTTCTGTGGATCTGTGAGAAAGGCTGCAGGTACTGAGGAAGGTAAAGGGACCAGACTGGGAGTATTCTGTCTCCCCCATTCCCCTCAAGGCACAGGCACAGGAACAGAGATGTCTTCTAAGCCAGTAGTTCTTAGAGGAGGTACTAAGGAACACAGAAGCAGAGGGGACTGACCTGGGAACTTTTTCTGCAGGAAGAAAACAGTCCAAAAATGAGAGTGATTCGTGTGGGCACCCGTAAGAGCCAGGTGAGTGCAGGTTCCAGCCGAGAGCAGGATTATTGGGAGAGTTCTGTACTCACAAGTTGGGGGACCCAGAGGATCAATTCCTGGCAGCTCTGGAATGGAGGAAACGAGGCAGCTGGGAATTCCAGTGCAGAATGGCAGAGGGCGCCCTGTGGAGAGATTGTCCTTGGACTGGGGAAGTCTCTGGGATGTTGGGGACTCCCAGGCCAGATCCTGGCTAGACATTTTTAGGTAGACATTTTACTCCCTCTGAACTCCAGCCTCTTCAGTTCTGTGACCCTCTGAGGGACTGAGTTTGGGACAGTGGCCAGGGAAGGGCAGGACTAATTCACATCTCTGTCCCCAGCTGGCTCGCATACAGACGGATAGTGTGGTGGCAACACTGAAAGCCTTATATCCTGGCCTGCAATTTGAAATCAGTGAGTTTTGGGAAAAGAAATGATAAAAGCTATAAAACAGGCTTTCTGGCAGTCCTTGGTCCCAAAGCCTGGTCCCACTGACACTAAGACTTCTTGGTCTTTTCTTCCTCTGAATCCCTCAGCTCTGGGGTGGCCAGGTGAACTGGCCTGGCAGTTCACAGCTTCTGCTTTGGGTCTTTTTATGAGTCTGTCTGGTCTTCTTTCTGGTTCGTTTATTCCCCGAGGGGCTGGGGCTTGTGAGTCTCTGTACTTACATGAATCTTTGCACGGTGCAGGGCTCAGTTGGGGCTCAGTTAATGCAGATCAGTGAGTTCCTGATTGATTCTCTCCTCAGTTGCGATGTCCACTACAGGGGACAAGATTCTTGATACTGCGCTCTCTAAGGTAACAACAATTTCCCCTTATCCTTGACCCACCCTCCTCTTTTCTTCTCCCAAGAGATTTACTCTGGCTTTTTGCCCAGTAGATTGGAGAGAAGAGCCTGTTTACCAAGGAGCTGGAACATGCACTGGAGAGGAATGAGTAAGTGGACAGGAGAGCGTCTAGTGCTGGACGCCAGTGTCCTTCAGACCTGGATATCAGTTAGGCGCTTGGGCTTAAATCTTTGGGTAGACTAGAGCGGGGCTCATAGCTGGTATTTTTCAGCCTCCAGAAAATGACAGTATCTTGGTTCTGAGCCATCTGGCTGCCTGGAATGTGAGAGATTGGCTGGGGGAGGAAGGGTGGGGTCCCCAGGTTCCTAAGGACTTGAAAAGACCCACTCTCTGATCTACTCTGGACCTGACACTGTGGTAGAGGAAGAGGTAGGTAAAGAAGGAGTAGGGAGTAGATCTCATCTCCTAGCCTCCCTCTCCCATTTCTCTAGGGTGGATCTGGTTGTTCATTCCCTGAAGGACCTGCCCACTGTGCTTCCTCCTGGCTTCACCATTGGTGCCATCTGCAAGTAAGTGCTGCTGACAAGGGTCCCCTTATAAAGGTCATATTAACCTTTATTTTTCCCAGCCAGGCACGGTGGTGCGTGCCTGTAAGCTTCAGCCTATGAAGTGGCTGGGGCTAGGGATCATGGTCCAAGTCCCACTTGGGGCAACATAATGAGACCTAGTCCCAAAAAATAGCTGGGTGTGGTGGCACGCGCCTGTAATCCCAGCTGCCTGGGAAGCTGAGGCTGGGGATTGCTTGAGTCTGTGATACCCCTGCTTTGAGAAGTGTTAAGCATGACAGAAAGTTCAGAAAATGCCAGTATAGTTGCTAACAAGAATGGGAGTGATGTGACTTCAGATTTCTCCCTCATGCTATGATCTTACTTCTACCCTTAGACGAGAGAACCCCTATGACGCTGTTGTCTTTCATCCAAAATTTGTTGGGAAGACACTAGAAACATTATCAGAGAAGAGGTAAGTGTGACCTGGATAGGAATGTTGATGGGATGTGCACAGAAGATAGGGATTTGGGAGGAGGAAAGGAAGAGTGCCCTCCCAAGACTAACATCACTTTAAATCCTCTCATTGTATAGTGTGGTGGGGACCAGCTCCCTGCGGAGAGCAGCCCAGCTGCAGAGAAAGTTTCCACATCTGCAATTCAAGAATATTGTATCCTTTTAGAGGAGAGAAGGGCAGTAGCCAAGGAGAAAGATGAGGTCCAGAGAGCCCTGAGAGCCCTTAGAATGGAGCAGCTTCCAGAGTCATGGAGGCCGTGGACTTCCATTCATGAGTGTCCTTCCATTCATCCATCTACCCACACATTCATCCATCTAGAATCTTTTCCCATTTTCTTAGGTTAAGGCAAGTGCCTGGCACCAGGGATAGTGGTGAGCAAGATCCATATTGTCCCTGCTTACATAGAGTTTATATTTTAGTCAAGGAAATTGACAACAGGCACTGATAATGCAGAGTGATACTAAACAATGATAATCTTGAGGGATGGAAGATGCTTCCGTTTTTCTTTTATATTCTAGCTTGTTTTGAGTTTTACAATGAATACATCATATGTTTTGTACAACTGACTTTCAGAATAGTCTGGGCTAAGTGCTCCCATGTGCAAATAGGGAATTCTCTCAAGCTTCCAGCTGGAACATCTAAACACAGACTTGGGGATTAGGGAGGCCTTCTCAGAGGTCTTGTAACCTTGGGTAAGTTACTTAATCTCTGTGTACTATTTTCCTGTCTGTAAAAGAAGGTAATATCTACCTCACAAGTTTGTGAAAATTAAATGAGTTGCTGTATGTAAAGCACTTTAGAATAATATTTGGCATCTAGTGTGAGATGTTAGCTGTTATCATGAAGCTAAGAATTGAAAGATGAGAAGTTAGTTTCACGCAGAGGAACAGCACGAGGCTCCAGACTGCCCAGCGCTTGTGGTCCTTAGCATCTCTCCACAGCGGGGAAACCTCAACACACGACTTCGAAAGCTGGACGAGCAGCAAGAGTTCAGTGCCATCATCCTGGCTGTGGCAGGCCTGCAACGCATGGGCTGGCAGAACAGGGTGGGACAGGTAGGGGCTATCCATTTCTCTTCCCTAATCTTCATCTCCTGCGTGCCTATATTCTCTTCTGAACACTGACCTACCTCTAACTCTACAAGCTGGAAATGATCCCAGCCTTGGGGATCCCAGCTTGGGGATTCAGAGACCAGACTCACTTTTGGTTTATCAGGTTTTCTGTTTGGTTAGGAAGCCCCCTCTTACTGCTCTGTGCTTTTTGGGATCCATATCTTCATCTTTTTGACTACCTGTTCTGCCCCCACAGGTCCTGCATCCTGAGGAATGCATGTATGCTGTGGGTCAGGTATGCTTAACTATGTATTAGCATACCCCTTTTCTCAACTAAGAAGCTGGTTTTACCACCTCAGCATCTGCTTCCCATATTAAACAGTCCCAAGGAGAGGCAGGCCTTAGGAGGGCATTGGCTCAAAAGGCTACATGGAGCAGGTGGCAGTTGGCTAATTCCCACCCTTAGGCTCATTGGTGGGGAAAGATTGGGCCTGGTGTTCTAGGATATTTTTCTGTCAGGGGGCACTGGGTGTGGAAGTTCGAGCTAACGACCAGGACATCTTGGATCTGGTGGGGGTGTTGCATGACCCTGAGACTCTGCTTCGCTGCATCGCTGAACGGGCCTTCCTGAGGCAACTGGTAGGATCTGTGTTCTTTTCGTGGAAGAGTGAGGATTTGGGAAGTTGGGAAGGGCAATGCAATTTCTGAAATTAATGCTCTGTATTTAATAACTTATTGAATATTGTATATGAAGAGCACCCAATTCTGGGGCCTGAGCTGCTTTTTCAGTTATGTCTGAGGTTTATCTGTTTTTGAGAGTTCTGGTCACAAGGTGGTAATCAGCAAGAACTTTTTTGTTGCAGGAAGGAGGCTGCAGTGTGCCTGTGGCAGTGCATACAGCTGTGAAGGATGGGCAAGTAAGCAAAAGACGGGTGGAGGGCAGTGGCATTTCTGTGTACGCTGAGGGTGAGATGAACCCAGGCTTTTGAGGAATCCCCTCAGAATATGCTGAGACAACCATTTCCTTCCCCAGCTGTACCTGACTGGAGGAGTCTGGAGTCTGGATGGCTCAGATAGCATGCAAGAGACCATGCAGGCCACCATTCATATCCCTGCCCAGGTACCAGGGTTGGGGGGTGAGGGGAAGAAACCAGTTTCCATGTTATTTCCCCCCTTTCAAGCTCACCAAATCCTACCTCCTTCCCTCAACCAGCATGAAGATGGTCCAGAGGATGATCCACAGCTGGTGGGCATTACTGCCCGGAACATTCCTCGAGGAGCCCAGCTAGCTGCTGAGAACTTGGGCATTAGCCTGGCCAACTTGTTGCTGAACAAAGGAGCCAAGAACATCCTGGATGTTGCACGGCAGCTTAATGATGCCCACTAACTGGTCTGTGGGGCACAGGTGCCTGGATCACTACTGTCAAGTGCCTCTGTCTCAGTTGTCGGTGCCCTGTTTTCACTGCAAACTGGGTAGCGACTACCCCAGGGGATTGAAGTGCAAAGTCAGAGACTTCCAAGGACTTGCTTCTTGCCTCCTCACTAAGGGAGGGCTTTTTCTCTTTAGAGATTAAGTCCGCCACAATTTTGAATGTAACTAACTACTAATAAATCAGTTCTGAAGGTGGTTTTATGGGTGGGGTTGCAGAAAGGGACACACTCAAAACCATTTGCTTCAGATACTGGAACCTCTCTAAATTTCTCCCAGAACATTGTTTCTGTTCAGTAGTTCCTATATTTAATAAATTGTTTCCCAGGGAATACCATGAAAAAACCATAATCTTAAATTCTTTAAAAAAAAAAAACCCTATGACCTCCCTCTACTATGAACTTTAGTCTTAGTCTTTGTTTTTTTGAGACTAGATCTCCCTATTTTTGCCTGTGGAATCGCAGGCTCACGTTGCCTGGGGTACCACAGACTCAAGCAATCCCCAACCTCAGCTTCGTAGGTAGCTGGGGTTATTGCACGCGCCACCACGCCCAGCTATTTTTTGGGGACTAGGTCTGGCTACCTGCCTCCCGGCGGGACTCGAATCACGATCCCTGGCCCAGGCCGCGGCTTCCTAGGCTGCCGCTTCCAGGCATGCGCCACTATGCCCGGCCTATGAACTTTAGTCTTAAATGAGCACCCCCACTACCTCGGGAGAACGTAAAGACTAAAAAACTTCAGTCCTACAACTTGCAAAATGAGGACGCTTCACTTTGAAAAACAATCCTTTAATAAACAAAATTAGTCCATCTGAAACGCTCCAATACCTAAGGTTCTGGTCTTGAATGGGCTGGCTGCGAAACTCCAGTTCAGTCCAGACGGGGATTGGCCGACTTGTGCTGGTATCGGTGCCGGTGGCTTGCCGAGCCCAGTAGCCGTGAGGGTAACGGGTGGAGGGCCGCACACGAGTCCCGCCGTCTTGTCCCGGCGGGCCGTCATCTCTGAGGAAGGATCTTCGCGCTACCGAGGGCTGCGTCCCGGCCGCCCCTCACAGGCCTATGAATGAAGATGGGAGATCTGACGTGAAAGCCCCGGGGGGCGGCAGCCAAAGGGGCACCCGGACAAACGAGCCATCGCTTCCCCCACCGAAGCCTGGAAATCAACAGTCGTGTCTGCAAAGTCCCGGCAGAGCACCAAGCTGGAGGAGCCGGCCAGGTCGCCGAGGTCGGCTGAGGGGGTCGCCCGCGGCGGTCCGCACCAACTCACCTTCAGGCCGCCGGCCCTGGCCGCACACCTGGGCCTTCCCGAAGGTGCCGCGGCCTTGCTGCAGCCCAGCCGGCTGAGTCACGAGCGCGGGGCGGGCAGGTGCGGCGCCCCCCGCCCCTCCCACGACCTCTGCGCCAGCCCGCGAGCGAGCGGGCGGCCCTTCCGGGTGGGATAACCGATAACCTGGAGGGCCGCGGGGGGAGGGGCGGCCGGGTGCGGGATGAGGGGAGAAGGCGAGGGCGCTGAGGCCCGGCGTGGCCAGCTCTTTCGGTGAGGGCTGTGGTGGCCCTTAAAAGGGCCTTTGTGGTGGCACGGGGAGGGCCGGGCGGCCGGGGGCTCCCGGCGACGGTGCGGGCGCCGCTCAGTACTCCTGAGAGGCCTGAGTGGCCTTCTTGCCGCCCGCGGGCGCCTTCGGCCCCACGGTGGCGCTGGTCTTCTTGGGCAGCAGCACGGCCTGGATGTTGGGCAGGACGCCCCCCTGCGCGATGGTCACGCCGCCCAGAAGCTTGTTGAGCTCTTCGTCGTTGCGGATGGCCAGCTGCAGGTGGCGGGGGATGATCCGCGTCTTCTTGTTGTCGCGGGCCGCGTTGCCCGCCAGCTCCAAGATTTCCGCGGTGAGGTACTCGAGCACCGCCGCCAAGTACACCGGCGCGCCGGCGCCGACGCGCTCGGCGTAGTGGCCCTTCCGCAGCAGCCGGTGAACACGGCCCACTGGGAACTGAAGGCCGGCGCGCGACGAGCGCGACTTGGCTTTGGCACGGGCCTTGCCGCCCGTCTTGCCGCGGCCAGACATGCTGCGTGAGGTAGCGAAACGGAGCAGAGAACAGCCTCCGGGAAGCGCTGTGCAGCAGATCGCCGCAGTCCAACTGTCGCCGCGCGCGCCCAGGAGCCGCTCTTATAAGCCCCAGGGCACGCCCCCGCGCTCACCTGATTGGCTCTCCTCCCTACTGCCTGCCTCCGGTTGGTTGCACTTAACCCTTGAGTGACGCGCGTCGACATAAGGAGCGCGCCCGCTCATTGGCCGAATTTGAAAAGCCCTTGCCCGGGGAAAAAGGCGAGGAGGAGTGGTGGCTCGGCCTGCCAACCGCTCCCCGACGGAGCCAATCCCTGTGAAGCGCGCGGAATTTAAACGCTACAGCCCCGATCCAAACCGGAAGTCTAGGTGGGTGTAGCCTGAAGCTACCTGAAAAACTTCCTCTGGGAAATCTGTGCAGGCCTAGGAATTTTAAAGGAAAGGATTCAGCACTGTAACTACTTTGCCTTCCCTTCCAGGCCTGGTGATTCCCTCCTCCCATCCTGCAATAGGAGAATGAAAAGGGGAAGCAGTAAAATCTCATTGAAAATTCCACCCTATGCCAGAAAGCAAAACTTAAGTCCTGTGATGCTCCAAGCCACCTGAAGTGTCAGAATATTCTGTCTGGTCTCAGCTCTTTCAGTTCTCTTGTTAGAAGATGCCTAGTATACTGAAAGAAAACGAATGGGGCAGAGAGACAGGCATCTTTTTTTTTTTTTTTTTTTTTTTTTTTTTTTTTTTTTTTT
>PVHY01022011.1:0-23023 GCA_004024945.1 Uropsilus gracilis
TCGAATCTGCATCGAAATCCTTCTCTTTGTTTGCACACCCTTTATATACCCTGATTTCCCGCCTTCCAGGAAATCTGTTACACTTCTTTCTTCCCCCTGCATCCCCCTGAAGGGAAATTCCAGCTAAGGTCATTCCCCCATTTTAACATTACCTGTCCTTGAAATCTGCAATCTTAAACAGGAGACAATGGGGGGGGGGGCACACCCTATCAATACTTCCATTTGACCCCCGGCTGTGGCTGGGCCATCTCTTCTAGTAAATTCATTTCATACCCTGCATGAGTCTAGTGGGTAACAATAATCCATTTCATTTATTTATTTGTTTGTTTGTTTATTTATTAGTGTTTTGCTACTAAAGTCTTAGGAGGAAAATACCTTTGAATTCAATATGCATTAAAAAGCAAAACATGGTGAAAGGTCAATCAAATTACTTCCTATTCAATAATTTTCCTTGGTATTTGAGTCTAACTTGTTTACTTAATATACATTTCATTCCTATTTGAACCTATTCTGTCACCTCCAGGACTGTGGATAGCATACATAATCAGTCTATGAACAAAAATATAATTATAAAATTCAAGAACTATATCCTTGTGAAATAATCAAAACAAAATCACTGGTTTCTTTTTCCTGTTAACATGGAAAGATGTAGATAAGATGGAATTAATTTAATTAATTATTGATTCATATTTTAGATTAGAATTATACAACTACTAACTACTTTTTTATTAGAGCCCATATACCTATTTTTACATAGTAAGGATCTTTTCTATGTGATATAGCAAATAAATTTAGTTCAGTTTAGTAAATGAACTTCAAATTAACTAAGTGAGAAAAAAACTGATGTGAAAGGCAAACTGAAGGTAGAAAATAGGTGAGACCCATGTAAGAATTTACTTTATAGTTGCCTTTATTGTAAAGCTAAGTTTCTAAAATTGTGTATATCTTAAAAGATGCAAATCTATAAAATAAACTTAGCATATTTACCTAGAGCTCTGTAACTCAAAGATATTGAGGAAAGTACATCATTTTTACATTAAAACAGATATACATAATGGAGTAGAATGCAAAACACACATGAATTTTTAAAATAAAACATATGACTTCAAAGAAATTTCACACTTGGAGCAGATCTGGAGGGATATGTGTTCAATCTTCTCTTCTATTAGAGGGGTATTGGGTAGGAAGCATTTATGAAATAGTGCCTTAATAATTATAGTGGTATTGGTTTGGGTTAGTTTCACTTATTTATCTATTCTGTTATTCTTGGAAGAATGGAGGAGTCAAACAAGCAAAGTGAGGGAGGAAAGTGCCTAACTTTCTTTTGAACAGTATTCTCATAGTCTTTATGAATTTCAGAATCAAACAGTATAATAAAGCTTTATTACTGGTGAAATTAATAAGATAATGTTGCTCTGGACATTTTATTCTAGGTTACTTTCTAAGTCTACATATCTCTCATTCATGCTTGTCATACCCAGTGAATCTTTTTTTTTTTTTTACATGAGATTATTTATTGAGAGAATCAGTCAATAGTATTTTTTTAATTTATATATAAATTTCACACCATTGTAGTCTCAAGGATTTGCCCCCCCCCCAACCCTTCCCTCCCTTCCCCCCCTTTCCCTCCTGCTCAAAGTTGTGTGCTTCAGTTTGATGCTTAGCTTGTTTTGACTTTCCTCAAGGCTTTTGTTTATTTTTTTCACTATATCCCATATATTTAGAGAGAAAAAAATGGTTGCCCTAGAAACTCTGATGCTTTTAAAAAACACTGAAAATATTTTAGATAAACCACAATCATCTTTCCCTAAATTATTAATTTTAAATAGTATATATACATATATAATGTATGTATATACATTGTATAAAACTTTTGTACACTATCAGGCGTTTTATAATTTTTTTTCCTCCACCCTACCCAAACCACCCCATACAATGGTTCTCAGCATTTTCATACTTTGATCTAAAACCACTAGTGTTTCATAGGTCATCTCCAGGGATTAAACCAAAAGGTTTGTTATGTTTAATTAAAATTATTTTATTCAACAGGGTGAAATGTATTAATATATTTGAAGAAGCTATTAAAAATAATGTTTTGCATAAATCCAAAAAGGGTTTTACTCCACTTAGAGTCAGTCTACAAAATAAAAAATGGTTGCCTGTGTTACTTCTAATGAGTTCAATTAATTATGGTGTATTCTAACAAACCAACTGTATCTTTCGATATTTGACATTTTTCCATATCATGTTAGTGACTCAGATTAGCTGTTTCTCTGCTGTGACTTCCTCACAGGATTATTAACAATGCCAGCTCAATTTAGAGGAAATATTATAGTGAACATTCAATGAAATAAAGAAAAAGTAAAGTAAGCTGAGTAAAAAAGTTGAGGGAAAGAGACAAAAAGACATTTTATGAATTTCTAGAAGCTTTAAAGATCATCTAGTCCCTGCTTAAATGGCCCCAAGATAGCATTTAGTCTAAATTCATCACTTTACAGCTAAAGAGAATGAGGTCTAAAGTGATGAAGAAATGAATTGTCACTGATCACACTGCTGGTTGGGATAGTCAATGAAGGTTCACAGACCTTCTCTAGAGTTATTTTATTACATATATTTTGGCTCCATTTTTACTTCCCTTCTGTTCTAAAATACACAACAGAGATTCATGCTCATATATTGGAAAAAATATAGACAGTAAATAGTGACCAAATAAAAGAGTTACTGGAGTATAAAACCTATTTTCTGTATATCAGTAATCGCTTGAGCCCCATTTTGACAAAATTAGCTTCTCCATTCTCTGCGACATAGCAGCACTTTAACCTTATTAGTAATATAACATATTAGTAGTATAACCTTTGTACTTTTTTGTTTGTTTCTCTCTGTACCTGCTAGATTAAGTTCCTCATTGTCAAGGCATATGCCGCACTTAGCTTTACAGGCTCAGTTCTAACAAAACAATGGGACTGAGCATATATTCCCTGGTTTATTTCTTCTTTCAAGGAGAAAGTTAAAGTTGGAAGTAATTGAGCTAATTATGGTGAGAACCTAAATTTACAGAGATCACCAAACCATAATTTTTTAAGATGAATAATAAGGATTAAAATTCTCATAGGAGATAATAAGAGTCAACTCATTTTACTGTCTGTGTAGACTTCTTTTATTCTAATGTCTGAGAAAAAAAAAAAAAAAACTTTCATTTTGTCCACTGCTAGTTTTAGTGAAAAATCTGGATTATAGAAGAAAATCCTACTGTTTTTTAGAGCATTTGAGGTGATTCATAGGATACTAGATATTAGAAACTAATTAAACTGCAGACTTTTGTGATAGATTTAAAGCTTAGAGTTTTAGTCTAACTTTTTTAGATGCAGAGAATGATAGTATACCTATAGGACAAAATGTTAATAAATTTGACCGTACTTAATTATTAACAGTGTGAGTATAACTGGATATACTGCATACTACTATATGATTGTAATAAAAAAGTTAAATTGTTGGCTTCCTTGGACTTTTTCATATACAAAGTTTATAATATAGCTTATGATAATTTTTGCAGACTGGGTTGTATTATATCATTTTGATAAATTTCTTTCTTTTTTTCTTTTTCTTTTTTTTTTTTTTTTTTTTTTTTTTTTTTTTTTTTTTTTTTTTTTTTTTTTTTTTTTTTTTTTTTTTTTTGAGACTAGATCTTGCTATTTTTGTCCATGGAACCGCAGGCTCATGTTGCCCAGGGTACCACAGACTCAAGCAATCCCCAGCCTCAGCTTCTCAGGTAGCTGGGATTACAGGCATGTGCCACCATGCCCAGCTATTTTTTGGGGACTAGGTCTTGGTACGTGCCCCATGCGGCACTCAAACTGCGATCCCTGGCCCCGGCCATAGCTTCCTAGGCTGCTGTTTACAGACATGCACCACTATGCCCAGCTTGATAAGTTTCTAATGAATTTTTGAGATTATAAATTTTTGGGGAATCAAATACTTGTGTTTTCTGCTTCCTCAGTCTCAACAACTCCTAATTATTTCAAGAAAGGAAACTTCCTTAAATAATAGAAACAATAAGAGTGCCAAAACACGCATAGAAAATGTATTTTCAGCTTGAAATATTAAAAATATTGAAGAAAGTCATGTTTTTTGCTGGTCAATTATCTAGCTATAACCAACCAATGTTTTCAATTATCAATTATCTAGCTATAACCAACCAATGTTTTCAGTCCTTGAGATGCAAGTGTTCTAGTTCATTTTCATTTCCAGAAGTAACGATTTGTTGAAAACTTTAGTACCTTTGGCTAGCTGTGAAAAGAAGCATAGACCATAACTATTTGGATTTGAGTAAAATATTTCAACATGTATCAGTGTACATTAGCTTTTGCATCCCAGAATTTATTTTTACTATAGTATTGTATCCATAGCTTACCTGTCTTACAACTTTGCTCTGCCTGTCTCAGACTCTAGAGTTCTAGTAGCTTCCTCTAAACTGAAATGTACCTACTTATTTCAGCCCTTTGAGCCCCAAATATCTTTTTATTTTCTTTGAAAAAAGAAGCTCAACTTAAATTTCACTTCTCCATAAGGTTTCCACTATCGTTTTTGCTTGCAGTGGCTTCTCAGTTCCCTTCTACCATACTACTTGTTGGAACATCTTAGTTTAATACTCCATCTTACACTCTTTTACATTATAGTCCCAGCATTTACATATTTATATTGGCACATTGGAATGAGGCTTTCTGAAATAAGGTATGATATTAGACTGCCTTTTCACTTCAAAATCAAACAAAATATTGGTTAGTTAATTATTTAACATCAAATTCATCCTAGCTTCAATCTCTATTTAATCCCACGGTGAAAATTTATTGCTATTCATTAACTAAAAATTATTTGCAGATAGATAAGTTCAACTTCAACTTCTGTTTTCAAACAACAAGTAGGAAAACATGTTCAATTAATATCCTCTGTAATTTTACCAAGTGTGAATAAATTTATAAAGACTAAATTATATCAAGTCTCTTCTAAGATCACAATGGCATTAAACTACAAACCAACCACAAATGCAGGAAAAAGACACAATATGTGAAGAGTTAATAGCACAATACTTCATAGCTATTGGGTTGACAACCCAAAGGAGAAATTAGCAAATATGTGTAGACAAATGAAAATAAAAATTTAAGGTACCAGACCCCGTGGAATGCAGCAAAAGCTGTATTTAGATGGAAACATATAGCACCATAAGCTAATATCAAAAACTATGAAATGTCTATAATAAATAATCAGATCTTAAAGTACTAGAAAAAGTCAAAATGAAACCAAACTTGATGAAAGGAAACAATAAAAGTAATATAGAAATCTGAAAGATAGTAGAAAATCAGTAAAACCAAGTTATGATTCATGAACAAAATGAACAAAGTAGATATACCTCTAACTAGATAACGAACAAAAATAGGTAGGAAACTCTAATAAGTAGAATCAGAACCAAAAGAAAACAAGCTGCACCAGACACATTGGGAATACAGAGAATTTTAAAAGTCAATTATGAACATCTTTATTCTCACATATTATATAACCTAGAAAGAATAAACAAGTTCTTATAAACATACAACCATCCAAGATTGAGTCAAGAAAAAATAGAAGACACCAGCAGATCAAATACAAACAAGGAAATTGAAATAGATATCAAAAGTCTTCTAAAAGCAAAATTCAATTTTATATAGTTACACTACTTAGTTCTACCAGATCTGAAGCTCTTGCAAAAAATTGAAAAAGAGGTAGCACTTCCTAACAAATTTCATGAAACCAACATTACTCAAAATTCCAAAGCAGAAAAAATATAAAACAAAAAGAAATGTCCAGATGAATATCCCTGATGCATACAGATACAGAAATCCCCTTAACAAATGAACTTCAACAATATATTAAAAGGTTCATATATCATGACCAAATGGGATTGATTCTAGGGTGCAAGTAATGCTCAACATTCGCAAATCAGTCAGTGTCATTTGCCACATCAACAAAAGGAAAGACACAGACAATATAATCAGGAAAAGGAACTAAATGTGCAATTTCATGAAGGTAAAAGGATACCTGGTGACCTAAATGTAATGTTATCTACACAAGACACATTCATTTAAAACTTGCAGAAGTTCATAACAAAGAAAGAATATTGAAGTTGACTAAGGGTAAGAAGAAGATAAACTATAAAGATACTTTAATCAGGCTTACAATTGACTTCACTGTGGACAAGGAGAAAATGAAATGGCGAACTATAATGTCAGAAATTATTCCAGTGGTTACACTTGGAATGGTTTTGTGATTGGAATAAAGCATTTGAGGAATTCTGGGGGTGCTGGTCATACTCTGTTTTTCAATCCTAGTTATATTATTGTGATTTTGTTTGTGAAAATTATTTCATTAGATCGCCAATGTACATATTATATGTATATGTGTGTATATATACACATATTTTTTAAAAGCAAGTTATTCAGATTTTAAAAATAGTAGTGACTTATGAGAAGTGAGAAAGTACATTTTAATTTATGTGGTCTAATCTTTTTATCCATGCTTAGTGGTAGTGATCACACATTTCATATAAATATCCACTGTCAGTGATGACCTGATATTATTGTAAATAAGTATTTTTCAGCAAGTTATATGTCACTTGATTTTTTTCAAGGTATCTTAGTCAAAGAGTGGATGATTGCACTCCAATTTTTTCTTAAGTTTTTTGAAATAAATGCCACCAGTGATATTACCTACTATGTAAACATTCAGAGAGATATTTTGCATAGTTGTTATTTATATTAGGATGTCTTGTATATCACTGAATCCTAACTTGCCCTCAGCATTTCCTGAATTAAAGTTTTCAGCAAGTACCTGTGACTACTGTTACTGTTATCATCTTTTCTTTGCTTCAATGTAAGCAAATATGCAAATATTTTGACAGCGTGGATTAAACTCTATTTTTTTAAATGTGAATAATCATACATCAGATGTTTTAATTTGTAAATTAAAATTTATAAGTCCCACAAGTGAAATAGAGGAACATATTCAATGTAAAATATTAAGGGATTTATGCTGTAGAAATATTAAGTGATATTCAAATCTGAAAAACCTCTAGAAATAATATATTTAAAGATGAGTCTCATGATATATACATTTTCAACTTTATTGCTAGTTGGATCATAGATTGATCATTTAACCTGTTAGTACCTGCTTTCTCATTTTCACATTAACATTTCTTGATTTGAAAAATAGAGATGATCATATTTAGTTTACTTATTCCTGCAAGTAATTATAATAATAAAATTAGATACTCAATGTGAAAATGCTTTAGGAGAAAGATGTTCTATATTCATTGTGGATTACTACTCAAGCTAGCATGAAGATGCTTATTCCAGTTAATTTCCATCAGGCTTTTGTGTTTGGGCTCATGTAAAAAGGAAAGTCAGTATTCACTTGTTAAATTATAATGTTTTCTGAAAATCATCATTAAATTTTATTTTACTTTGTTTCCATCTTGTAGACTTTTAGAAATAAAACTTTAGGACATAATCACAAAGACTTGTTTTATTATGAAATTTTAAAGATTTAATGGAAGAATTATTGTCTTATCTTCCAAAGTTGATCCCAAAAGTTAACAATATTGCATTTTTGGGGATGTCTTTGTCTGCATTATGTAAGACATGGAAAATTTGAAAAGCCTGTGGCTTTTAATTGAATATTCTAAGCAATTCATAACAAATATTTAGAAGAAAATTAAAAAGGTGAAAAATTTAATATTATAACTAATTAGCATGATAAAACATTTCTTAATGTGCATTTTAAAGATATGTATTTCTGCTTGCATTTGTAACTGAAAACCCAAGGCTACTATTTATGCTGTCTACAACTTTTTCACTTTATTATGTATTCTTTTTAATACCTAATAGTGATAATAACCACTGCCATTTATAAAGAGATTACTTCAAATGATAGTGCTATATACCTGAAATGTATATAGTGTTATAAACCAATGTTGTTGCAATTAAAATTTTTAAAAAAGCACCTCACTAAATTCTAAGCACTGTCACATAATTTTATGAAAAAGGGCACTGAGTCTTCATGGTAAATAAATTGTTCAAAGACACAGTTATTAAGAGTAAAGATTTTGTCTACTGCTATTTCCCTTAAGCTTTCCACAATACCAATGATTGTAATATGGAAAGAACTGAAAAAATAAAATAGGGAGATCTTGATATAAATTGTGAAAACAATATAAACTTTGGTACTTTATTCTTACATTTTAATTAGAAGCACCCATTGATACACAAATATATTTATTGACTTTAAATATACAGTAAGTATATATGCTTATAATTGATTTTGCATTTATTCATTGAAAAGCACAATAGACAGGTGTACATCGATGGAAAATGAATTTTTCTGAATCCTTTCTATTGCCACAGTTGATATTTTTACTTACTTAGAAATTGATTACAAGTAGTTATTAACATTTTAACTGACAATGACCCATAGTATTCTCAGAGCATATTCAGCCTCATCAGTAATAGAATAAATGCCCCTAAAGCACTAGGATAAAAGTTTTTAGCTAGCAAATTAGCAAAAGCTAAAAATTATAATGTAGTCTCAGTGCTGGCACAGGTTGTGTAGGGGAGATAATTATGCATTACTGATCTGAGTTCAAGTTGACTTAAACTTCTTGGAAGAGAAAATGTCTGAAGAGACTCAAATTAGTTTCATATTTTTCTTTTTTTCTTTACCCCCCCCCCTTTTTTTTTTGGAGTGTGTGATAGAGACTAGTTTATTTAAGAAAAGAGAAATGATGAAAGATCAGGAGAAAAAGGAGATAGAACAAAGAAGACAACCTGAACTGACCAGGCTCGAGAGCAGGTAGGGGCAGACTACTCTAGTTGCATATCTTTCATTTGTCAGAAATGGGCACCAAGATTTGTACACAGAATTCAAGGCTTATACACAGAATTTCATTGTGATATTATGTAGAACAGTCAAAAATATCTCATATACCTAAGAATTAGTGAAAATAATAAAATCATAGAATCAAAATACCTAATATAGTTTTTTTTTTAATAAAATCAAGCCTTTGATATACTTTAATGACATGGAAAATACAGATAGAATAGTAAAATTATAGACAACATATCCAAATTTTAATAATCTTTATATAGTTAATAATTATTGTCTATAGTATTTTGATGCTCTATGACAACTTTCATTTAAAAAAGTTTTAAAACTTTTATTCTTGAGGTATAATTGATTTAGTAATGTTAGTTTCAGGTGTACAACAAAATGATTTGATAGTCTACTTACATTTATAATTATAAAATAATTTAAGTCAAAATCATCATGCAGTTCATTCATGTACTCAGTTCCTGAAGAAATAAACATTGAACATTTGTCATATACCTAACACCAGCCTAGACATTTGGACTGATTTTAATGTGAGAAGCAGATAAATATGTAATTCATTTAGTCATAAGTTTTATGAAAAAAAATTGAAGGAAAATAAGAAAATAGAGAACGGCAGAGGGTCCTATCTTATGTACAGTCATCAGGAAGGCTCTTTTGTGGGAATGATGTTTGGCTACATTGTTGATCTAACTGAAGTAATAAGACATTTTCTTAGAGCAATAAAGAACATTCCCAGCAATAAAAACAGTAAGGGAAAAAAACAAAACAAAACCTGTGATTTCTACATGCCTTATATAGTTGAGAGACTGTAAGGGACCTTATGTGGCTGCAGCAAAATGAATGAGGGGGAGAGTGAAAGGAAAAGAAGTTGGAAGTATAGTCAATTTTAGCTTGTGCAACATCATGAATGCTGGAATGGAGTTTAGTTTTTATTCAAAGTTTGATGGAGAACTGTTGTAGGTGTAGAGTATGGTAGTAGTGAGTTCTGACTTAGTGTTTAAGAATTATTTAAACTGTCATGTGGATAAATAGATTTCAGTAGGCCAAAAGTAGAGAGGCTATTGAGGTAACTAAATGAGGGCCTATATTCACAGATTGATAGTAGTGGAGTTGCAAGAAGCAAACTTTTTTTGAAAAGATAAATTCAACTACATTTGCTGATAAATAAGATAGTGGGTATAAAGTATGATTTCTTCAACAGGATCCAAAGGTTGTAGGCTGTGCAATTGGAAAAAGGTATATTTGCCTTTATCAGTTGATAAAAGGTATATTTGCCACTAACAGTTGAAGTGGGGAAGAGTATAAAGACCAGATTTGGGAATTGGACATATCAGGAGTTCAGCTGTAGACACATTGTATTTTAGATGCTATTATATATCAAAATGGGAAGTCATGCAGGCTGTTGGAAATGAGGGTCAGGAGTTTAGGGATAGAGATGGACATGTCAAAGAAATTAGCACATAGATTGTATTTAAATTCATGTGAGTGGCAAAAAAATTCAAGTAAAAATGTGTAAATGGGAAAGAAAAGAAGCCAATATATTGAACCCTGGGACTAGGTACCCAAGTATCCTAGAGTGTACTTTTGAGTGTAAAAAGAAATCTACCCATCTGAGAAGGAATAAGTAGCCTTGCTTTGGGCATTTTCAGCATGTAGAGGACTTTAATTACATTGATGCTGTAAAGAATAGTAAGTACAACATTTAGATATATCCCACTAAACAAGGTCATGTATATTGTTCTTAATGCATATAGTGTATTTTCTATATTATTTAAAAGAAGCCTTGATTTAAGAAAAGGTATTGACATATTCATGCACACATACATGCAGAAAATTGCACACATATATTGTATGTAGGTATCCATCCTGAAAATTCTAGTCCCTATAAACTCTTGATCACCATAAAATCCCATATTTAATTATTTTAAGATAAACACATATGAGAACATGCATAGTTCTGCAGTGTTTAGATGATCTACAAATATGCGAAGTTTTATCACTGATGGTTCTTTAATGTTTAAATATATATATAATATTTTCCTGTTTATTTTCTAAATCTTTGATTTCAGTATCTTATCAGAACACTGAACATGTTGAAATTCTTAAGAATACACACTGAGGAAAATAAACACCATTTTTGTGTTTTTAAGTTTCTGTTACCATAAGCTCCTTGCCTTATTTTTTGTTGAATTATGACTAACAAATGAAAAGAGCATATATTTTAGTTATAAAAAATTATTTTTGATGAAACTATACATTGTGAAATGAATACCATATTCAAGCCAGTTGACACATCCTTAATCTCCCAGTTACCTTGTAATGTGTGTGTGTGTGTGTGTTAAAAACACTTGAGCTTTTCTTTGTAAATTTTAAATATATCAAGCATCATTATTAACTGTAGTCACTCTGCTATAGATTAGGTACCCAAAGTGTCAGACTGCCAGCTGAGACTGGACTGGACTCATGCTGTGAAATGAATAAAACTTCATCTCACTATCTTATCTGACTTCAAAACACTAAAAACAAGACTGACATAATGGACGTCTGGAGAGCAAAAAGCTGCTTCTCCATTCCTCCAATGTTTGCCTTAAAAAACATTCCTTAGAGTTACCAACAAATGTATGGGTAAATCCCCTGCCCGCCATTATCTCACAAGAACTAATATTTTACACAAATTTTATTGTACCTTAGCCATTAGTCTTCCATAATTAATTTGACATAAAACATTCTCTTGGCCACTTTTTTTCCCCCTTGCCTAGAGGTCTAGTAATTTACCTTAAAGTTTCTACCAGCCATGCTTCTAATAGTGTCAATCTCACTTTCATCCTTTCTTGCAACTCTGCACCCGGATCTTTGCACCAAAGTTTATTTATCTTATAATTAAAAGTTTATATCCTTTGATTAGTACTTCCTCTCCTCCCCTATATCCAAATTTCTGATAACCAGCAATTTGTTCTCTATTTCTATGAGTTCAGCTTTGTTTTTTGTTTTTTTCCCCCACATATAAGTGAGATCATCAAATATTTTTCTTTTTCTGGCTGATTTAACCTAGCATAATATTATCCAAGTTCATATATGTTGCTGCAATACCAAGGTCTAGCAGAAAGTCTACTTTTTGTAAGGCTAAATACATGCATACCTCACATTGTCTTTATCTATTGACAGATACTTAGGTTGTTTTCATATTTCGGCTACTGTGAATAATGTTACAGTGAACATAGAGGTGCAGATATCTCTATGATATAGTGATTTCATCTGCTTTGGAAATCTCCAGAAGTGTGATTGCTGGATCATTGTGATAGATCTATTTGTAGTATTTTGAGGGCCTTCCATATTGTTTTTCCACAGTGGCTTGATGAATTTATATTCCCATCAACACTGTACAAGGGTTCCTTTTTCTCTTATGCTTGCCAATACTTGCTATTTTTTAATCTTTTGATAATAGTCATTTTAATAGGTGCTAGATATTAACTATCTCATTGTGGTTTTGATTTGTGTTTCCATGATGGGTGATGTAGAACATCTTTTCATATACCTGTTGGTCATTTGTATTCTTCTTTAAAAAAATGTTCATTCAAGCCCTTTGCCTGTTGTTTTTATTGTTGTTCTTGGGGGGGGGGGTATTCAAGGTGAGTTCTTTATGTATTTTAGATATTGATTGTTTAGCAGATATATGGTTTTCAAATATTTTTCACATTTTGTAGATCTCCCTTTTATTTCTAAGTTGTTTCCTTCCCTGTACAGAATCTTTTTAGTTTGATATAGTCCCACATGTTTACCTTTTGCTTTTGTTGTCTGCGCTTTTGGTGTCACATCTAAAAAAAATAATTCCCAAGACCAGTGTCAACACAGGTTTTCCTTGTGTTGTTATCTAAGAGTTTGATAGTTTTAATTCTTTACCATATTTTTCAGTTTTTAAAGTTCTTTCAACACATACTCAATGTACCCACTTATGACTAACAACCATTTTAAGGGAAACCCTTTTTAAGGGAAAGATATATATTTTGATTATATTCACATAAACTGAAATACAGTTCTGATGGGAATTAAAACAGGTAATTTCAGGAAGTGGGTGATATAGTTACAGGTCAAGTAGATACTAAACAGGGGTTCTGTGGTAGTCATGAGTACGTCATTGCAAGGCTTGATACAATTGCCACATGACATTGAGCAGCACATTTCTGATATGTTTGCACTGTTACCAATGAAATTAAAAAAAAAAATCCTCCTGAAAAAAATGAGCCAAATACCCGCCTAGCTCACTGCTGTACTTAAGAAGTACTGTTTCAAATGCCTCACAAAGTAATACTCAAGTATACTTGAGTGCACAGTAAACCCCATATGGGTATGGATAACCAACTGCTTTGTGTTACTGTTGGTGCAGCACCAGAAGTATTATCTGGTTTATATTGTCCTTTCTTATAAAGGATTATGCAAAAATGATCACTGACATATTGATTTTTCTCTCTTTATGATGGTTATATAAAAGCAGCAAACCAGGTTGTAGAATTCCCTATATTGTCCTCTTTTTAATAGAGGTCTTCAATATCCAGAAAGAAGTATATTTCCTTTCCTCATTTTTCTTCCATAATTCTGTCCTTAGCTTTGAGAAAGTTTTTTTAAAATGATTTACAGACACAATTTGAGTGTTTTCATTATACAGTCAAATCTTATAATAATATCAAGTTCTCCATTATCTGGAGTCTCCCTTTTTAGCAGCTGACAAAGGAAACTAAAAAGAATCTGGAAAATATTTAAGTACTGTTGCATCTGGGGTGTGGCATGAGTGATAGACAAGGAAACTGTGAGGAGAAAGTTTGTAAAAACTGGAAGAATAATATTTGTACTCGAATATTGAACTTAATATATGTGATAATTTGAATTGGCCTGTGTCTATTTTTCAAAACAAATGATTCCATAAATTAATTTCACTTTCATCAGCAATGTTGTAGGGTCACTTAACATGCCAAAGTAAAATAAAAGTTGTAGAATTAGCTGTAATTTCAAGTTGAATATCATTAATTAAGTTTAAAAGGAAGTGTAAAGAAAAGTATCTATTTTGCCTGATCATATTTAAAACAAGTGTGTAACAGGGTTAAACTAGTAGTATATTTGTATTTTCTGTTCTGGTCTGTATTTCTTTTCTCAGAACTATTTTTCTAAGACTAGCTATCATTTAAAGTAGTAAGCATATGAAACTATGTTGTAATGTAAAAAGCTTGTGAATTTCAAATATTTTTGTAAATATAATTTAATTACCTATGGATATTAAGTATAGCAGAATCAGTTCTCTTTAAAGGTTTTGTCTAAAGTTAATAACATTCACAGTTTACTCTGTATGAAAAAAATGTGTATCTGTAAGCTGCCTTTTTTCGTCCTTTTCTAACAATTATAATCAATTAATCATCTTCATTTATGCCATATTCTGGTCTTCAATAGTCTTAAAATAACAAATAATTGTGATTAATGAATCTACTTAATATGATGATTAGAGCTATATTCATGTTGAAATGTTATGTTTAAATCATAAACAAATATCTTAAACTGGAGGAAATAAATGTCTCCCATAAGTAATTTCCAAATTCAACTAGATTCAGTTATATAAGCTAAATTAATTCTGTATCTTTTGCCAGATTATTGAATTTGAAGTTTATGCCAGCTGAATTTGGAGTATAACCAGACAGTAACAACCATGCTGTTACTTGTTAATATTGTTCTCTTCAATTTCCCTTATTGCCAGCTATCCAAATGTGCAGTATGTGTATGGGTCAGAGTGCTTATGCACTGTAACACCTTAATTAAAATAGAGTGACTGTCGCTGATGTGTTTGCTAGAGCTTTTGACTCATGTGCTTGATTTCCTCTTCTTTTTTATTATTTGCATAAAAGGAAAAAAGAAATCACTTTGACATTCAGGGGAGAAAATGAAGTGCTAATTAAACTGTTGTGAAACAATATTATCCCCTTTTGTTTTACACTGACAACTTTAATGCAGAGTCACTTCAACAGTCTTCACAAATGAGATTTTACTGGGTTCTGTATTATTTCACCAAATTCACTATAGAAGTCCATTCCCAGGGATATTGTAAATGCAAAGCAAGGCCACACAAAAATAACGTTTATTTCATGAAAGTTTCATTAGTACTTTCATTTGCTGAAGATAAAGAGAAAAACTCTTTTCGGGGGAGTTATGTAAGATATTGATATATACAGATTTTTAGAAACAAAGCAGAGAAGTCTGGAAAGCTATCAGGTATTGCCTCAAAAGGAATATAGAATTATATAGATTTCAGATGTGTTGTAAAACGGCTTAAATGCACTGAGCTGTTCACAGCCCTTGGCTTTTAGTTTTTAATGTGAGTTATATCTGAATGAGGATTTTATTATTGTCAGTGTTGTTCATGCTGCTATAGTTAATGTTGTCAGCATTTCCATTACAACATCACAGTTTCGGTTGGGATTCATAATTCACTTTTAGAAGTCACCCTTGGCTAAAGGTTGACATATGTACTTTTGATTTGTAATAATAATAGGTATGAGTGTGATTAAATATGCAGTAAATAGCTAATTAATATACAATACATTTATACTATGAAATAGTTGAGTGAAATCATACTTTGTGGTTCCTACCTTATGCAGTCTGACAAAATGTTAGCTCTGTCAGTATAACTGATTAACAGTTGAATAAACATTTTAAAAGTCTAATTAGTCCTTGTAGCCAAGAAACTCTGTGTTTGTGTTGAAGCTATATGCCAAAACACTTCCTGTTACTGAGTAATGACTTCTAAAAACACTCTGTAATAGAGCAACACTTAAAGCAAGCAACTGGTTAATTCCATCCAAAGATTAGTGAATGTCATGGGGATTGAAGGGTTAAACTGACAATTTGAATATTATATGTGTGTGCACACATATTCATTCATTGCATAGTTTCATATTCAGACACCTAATAGAATTTTTAATTGAAGTATTTTTCTTTTGAATTAATCTCATTTTTCTGTCTATAAAATGAATGATTACATTTTCTGATTATGAAAACTAAAATGTTAGTAAATTAGAGAACTGAAGCAGTATGTACCTATACTGTGAATCATGTACAGTGTTGAAAACCAGTTACCTCAAAAATAATATGAAAGATAAAGCAATGATAATTTGTGTTCATTCATTTTTTTCATTCATTCATTTTCCAAATTAATGCCTATTCCAAATTGCCTATTCCAGCTCAGGGTCACTGGTGATCAGAGCCTATTCAGCAGAGTACAAATTCTAGACACATTGCCCTTTCATTGTAGGGTTTACTATTGCACATACATATACACACATTTGCTATTCACACTGGGACAACTTAGACATGCATATGAACCTAATGTGCACATTTTAAAGTTATGGGAGGAAACTAGATTATCTAGGGAAAACTCACTTGGAGATAGGTAGAATATTCAAATGCTGCAGGCAGTGGCCCCAAGAAAGAATTGCCCCCCCCCACCCCTTATAAATATTATCATGAAGGAAAATGTTAATGAACATAATGACATTTACATGCTGTAGTTCAGACAATGTGCTTAGGAGTGTGATGATGCTTTAGACAGATTCCCTGTCCTCAGGGAGCTTGTTATAAATACATACTTTGAATTCTGATAAGTGCTATCATAGAAAATGATAGGTGCTGCTATGCTTGGGCTGATGGGTTGATGAATGTTCTCTGAAATGTGACATTTAAGATTTCCATGTAGGGGGGAATAAAAATGGCCAAGGGCAGAATAAGTTTAAAATGTTCTAGAACCTGAAAAGCAAATGTAGCTAGAAAATTGTGGACAAAGGGGAGAGTGCCATAACATAAGGCTGGAAAAAATATACCAGGGCTACATTATGGTAGAACTGATACCCAACAAAATGTCTGACTGAGAAGAGGTCCTCAATAGATAGACTAATTTTAATCCTTCTGAGCTTTTGAGATGGAGCAGTCTTAGCTAGGGGCTTTTGTGGGAATAAGCTGTATAATATTTAGGTTATATTTGACTGTTATCATAATAACCTAATATAAGGTCAGCCTCAGTTCTGATTTTTGTGCAGGTTTCCTTTTTTTATTTTATTTTAGCCCTTCTCCCTTACTTCTCTACACCTATTCTCTTGATATGAAAGTATTAGTGCTGTTTGTGCTGCCAAGGTATTCTTGACATTTTTATTCTGTCATATTTCCCTTGATACAACCCATTACGCATATTTTCCTGCACTTGGATTCACTTCTTTTTTGTATTCATGGTTAGAGTTTCTGATACAAATACCACAAATCAGTGAGACACCATATAACAGCAAGTATCACATGTAAAGATTTCTCGAGAGGGTAAATCTTTAAATCTTTCTACCAGAAAGGTTACCTGTTCTCCATGGAACTAATAAACCTTGTACAGACTTATGCCAGTGAAAATAGGTCTATTAAAGTAACCAGCAGAATTCATGCTTCATAAATCTTTGTATTAAAATGAAAAAAGGGCAAAATTTAATAAGATTATAGCAAAAATAACGCTAGTATTAGTGAAAGTTAAGTCATAGACTGACTCAACATTAGGTAGAAAAACCTAGGTATTTAGGTAGAATAACAAAACACATAGTGAAGAAGAGCAATATGCAACCTGTGCAAAACTTATTTCCCTGTAGTACAAGAGTATATACTTTGGGCATATGTTCTGTGTTTATATATAGGAATGCTTTAACTATTCAAGTAACCCTAAAATACCCACTTTAATTAGGTTTACCTGTATTTGATAGTTGCCTCACAAATGTTAAATATTCTAGTTTTATTATGTTAAGTTATGGTCAATGTATAATCACTGCATTTTATATAAAGAGACTATTTTCTATTATTGTTTTGTTTAAATGCTATCTAGTAATTTAGTGAATTTATTGTTTTTAGCATGATGCATCTTCTAAAAATAAGTTAATGGCATTTGATATTTTTGGTATTTCAAAGTCTTTCTGTCAAATTCTCTTTGTTAAATATATCTAGTAATAATAGTGACAGAGTATTATTAGTAATAATAATAAGAAGCAGAAGTTGGCATTCTTTGGACTCAGAATTATAGAATTTGAACAACTTGGATTACATAACATCTCGACTAATACAACAGTACACTTGGTGAAGAAGTGATAAGACAGGGTAAAAGGACCTTGAGTTTCTAGAGGCATTAAATTGTGATGAGACAAATATACGGGGAAAATTTATGGAAGATAAGGAATAGTTAATAAGGTTTCTTAGGTAGATTTTTCTGATTAAGAACCTAGAATTGTTTATAGTGATTAAGAATCATCCTATCCATCCTGGTAGAAAGGTAAGAACAGAGAATATTCTTTATCTCTCCTTCTTAATTATCTTCTGCTCAAAATGATCCTATTGTTAGCAACATATTCTTTTACCTTCCATTGTCATGTATACACTAGCAGATTATTATGGAAGTGAACAGAAAAGACTTTATTATTGCAGTGTACATAAATACCACCATTTTTGTACTTTCACTGAGTCCTTCATATCTTTAGCTTCATTGACCATGTTTTAATACAAATATAGGATGATTTGAAGATTTATTTTCAAAATGGTTTCCTGGTGAACATTACTTCTTCAAATAGGTAGAACTAAAATGTGTCTTAGAGAACAAATTGGTAGCATCAATATTGCCTACTGTGAATAATTCTCTGTGCTACATACTTTTAGGTGACAATATGAATAACACTGAATCCCTCTCCTCCTGAAATTTGACTTCAAATGGAAGGTAGCTACATCTGCACACATATTCCCACCCCAAATTTAAAAGGGAAACACCTTTATTGAGATCCTGTATTATGTTGTAATGACATGGTAACTGAGTTTTTCATTGTAGGCTCTTTTAAATTTTGTAATTTTATATAGTGATTCCCTGTTTTTAGAATAGGAAATGAATTCAAAAAAGTTAAGGAATTCACTTGAAAATTTCATAGTTAACGGTGTTTTAATCATTATGACTTTATAATATAGTTTGGAATCTAGAAGTGTGATAACTCCATTTCCCCACCTTTTAGTGAGGAGAGCTCTAGTTAGTAGCTATTACAGGTTTTTGTGGGGTTGGTCTTGTTGTTGTTATTCCATATGAGTTTCAGTAAACTTTGTTGTATTTACTTGAAAAATGCCTTTGAAATTTTTATTGGGATTGCCTTGAAACTATAAAATGCATTGGGTAGGATGGTCATTTTGACAATGTTGATTCTTCCTATGTATGAGCATAGAATATCTACCAGTTTCTTAGTGTCTTATATTTCTTCTAAAATGTTTCATAGTTTTCTTTGTATAGCTCCTTCACCTCCTTTGTTAAGTTTTTTCCAGGTATTTATTTATTTACTTATTTAGTTGAGATCATAAATGGGATTGCTTTCTAATTTCTTCTAGTTCATTATTTGCATGCAAGAAGACAACTGGTTTTTGTGTGTTGATTTTATATCCTGCCATGTTGTGAACTGGTTTCTTGTTTCAATTAGTTTTTCTCTGCCATCTCTGAGGGTCTCTCAAGTGCTGGAAAGGATGTTGAGAAAAAAGAATCCTATTATACTGTTGTTGGGAATGTAGTCTGGGCCAGACCAAATGAAAGAATTGTGGATATTCCCAAAATGACTAAAAATGGATCTCCCATATGACCCAGAAATTCCACTCCTAGCTATCTAACCAGAATGCAAAAACAGTAATTTGAAAGGAAACCTGGAAAAAATGCCCCCATTCTGTTCTTCATTTCTTCAAGAATTTGAAAATGTGCCTGTGGATGATTTTGATGTCTCCTAAAGTGAATTTCACCAGGTATTATTTCTGCTATCTCATAGTGATTAGTTTGTTATAGGATTCATAATTTTTCTGCTTGGGAGAGCTCCTTCACCAGAAATTGTTTTACTTGGAATTTTCATATGCTCTGGGTTTTGTAGGTACTGTGTGGTATGGTTTATATTTTATTCTTCATTGCAAAAGGATCACCACATTAATTCTAGTTAATATCTATCACCAAACAGTTACAATTTTATTTTCCTTGTGATGAGGACTTTTAAAATCTACTGTCTTCACAACTCTCAAATATTCAGTACATTATTATTTATAGTCACCATGTTGTGTCTTGCATTCCATGATTTATTTTTTATGTCTACATGTTTATCCATTTTGACCTTTTTCACTCATTTCTGGCAATCATCCATTTGTTCTCTATATTTAAAAGCTTGTTGCTTTTTTCTTAATTTTTATATAAGCAAGATCATATGTTTTTGTGTTTTTCTTTCTGAAATATTTCACTTTAGTATATATGTGTGTTTGTGTGTGTGTGTGTGTGTACACATACACGCATGCGTTTTCTTTATTGGTTCATCATCATGGACCCTTAGGATGAAGTTTTTCTAGACAAAATTTTCCAAATAGGATCACTTTTTCTCATTCCTACTCTTGTTCAGAAAACTCGGTTGTAGGTACTCATATACAAAAGCTTGTTACATAAATGTTCTTCATTATGCAGATGTTAAAACACTAGTCTTTTTGCTTATGTTTATTGCCATATTCCTGGTGGCCTAACCGTTGGCTCCATATCAGACTTTGACTTTGAATTTCTCTTTTGTGTCTGACACCTGGGAATTTGCCCATCTTAATTTTGAGTCTTTTTCTCTTAAATTTTTTGTGTAGTAACTTGAACAATAGTAGCTTTTCATTTTATGCTGCCTTCTCATTTGGTAGAACATTGTTATGAATGACAATGTAAATTTCCTAAGTTAAATTCCTTAAATTATTACGTGATTCAGTGTATGTATTGATTCACAAATGTTTTTCTCCAGCTTTATTCAGATATTAACATATATTATGTATAAGTTGAAGATATACAAGGTAGTGATTTGATACACATATTTTGCAAAGTGATTGCCACAATATACTTAGTAAATACCTCCTTCCTCTCGAAATTACCTTTTTATGTAGATGGTGATACCTAAAACCTCTAATTTCAAATAATAAGAATATTCACAGACGTCAAACTTCCATAGAGGATCTAATACATTTTAAGAGGCATTATTA
Source organism: Uropsilus gracilis (assembly GCA_004024945.1). Lineage (NCBI taxonomy): Eukaryota > Metazoa > Chordata > Mammalia > Eulipotyphla > Talpidae > Uropsilus > Uropsilus gracilis. The sequence continues at coordinate 20,980 of PVHY01022011.1, forward strand.
AGTTCCTTCCATTTCAAAGATATTCTCAATCTTTGAATTAACTGTTGTTTCATTGAAGGCAATTAATAACTAAAGAAATATAACAAATATCAAGTATCAATGAAAAATAGTTGTTTCATAATCCTGCAGATCAGTCTTTGATTTAGCGTACCTTAAATAGGAGGGTTACATGTATAGAACTCTATATATGTCTAAGATAGTCCCGTCTTTCCTACTTTCCAAAAAGAAATTATATAAAATGGCTCTCCCCCAGACTTTATTGTCAGCAGTAATGAGGCAGACTTATTGTTTTGAGTAAACATTTTTTTTCAGACATAAAAGACTTGGTTGCCTTATATATATATATATATATATATATATATATATATATATATAGAAGTTGTCAAATTTGAGTCACAGTGATATGTCAGACACAGCGATATGACACAGCGATATGTCAGCGATATGTCAGATTTAGAGATGTATGTATTCTCTTATAGTAACTTCACTATTGTAATACAAATGACTTCAAGTTTTTCATAATGTGCACCTGTTTTAAGCTGTCTCAGTTTAAGCTATTTTTTGGTGTTTTTATCCATTTATAAAAATATTTTTACCTTTCTGGGTATTTAAATAATAAAATTATCTTCCTTTCCTTTCAACTAGTAGGGATAGTTTAACATGTATGATTTATTTGATTTTTTATAAAATGATTTATATAAAAGATGATGCATATATATCATAGAATTTGGTGTATGGTTTTATCAAATATCTGTTTGATAGCCCAAGGCTTCATAAAGAAAAAAAACATTGGAAACTGCAACAAAGGACCAAAATAGAAATATTCTAGGGTAAACAAAAACAGTAAGAGTAGATAGTTCACACATTTTATCTCATTCTTTCAACATTTATCGAATGCTGAATATATGCCCAGGGATTAGATGAGGTGCAGTGATCAAGGCAGACATGGTCACTGGATTCCTGTCACTTACAGTGTCATAGGAAAGACAGACAATGCCAATTATGTCATTGTAGATGTTGAGATATCTTAGGAAAAATCATACTAGGTATATTGATGGGTAATAATGTTGTGAGGTAGGTGAAATTGGAGAGCTACCTCTGATAGTATACACAGAGATTGCTTCTTTGAACAGTTGTCATTTAAATGGGGTCCTAAAAGCAAAGGAAAAGGTTGCAATTTATTCTATTGGTAGAGATAATGTTTCATGGGAAACAATAGTTTTCAAAGAAACATTATAGAAATAAGATTCTTTAAGTATTAACCAATGAATTGTGCTTTTTTGTTTGTGAATATTTCATTTAGCATCCATTCTGTTTATGCTGCTATAATTTCAGTCAAACAAGTACAGGCAAGGAATACAAGGTAATCTGCATGATTAATATGGCAGCTTCTTTCTGACTCATTTCTGCTAGTATGATTTCTTCTAGGTATTAAAATGATGTGAAAAATATATATATATATACATTTTTAAAAATGGCAGCTTCTTATAAAAGTTCCCACCCTCCCACACTTTTCCCCCATCCTTTGCTATCTTGTCTTTAGGAATATTAAATGTATTTGCATATTGTTTAATGTTCTCTTCCTATACTTGAGGACAGGTATTAATGCTGTGAATTATTTGAAAATAACCAAATGAACATTAACATTATTCTCAATTGAATTATAAATATGTTATTTGGTTTTTCTTACAAAACAATATATATTCAAAACTTCCTCTTTTTACTAATTTTTATTAATCAGTTATTGTATTATATATATATATATTTTTTTTGTGTGTGTGTGTTTTCATTTTTTTATTTTTTTGTTTGATTTTCCCTATATCCATCATATAAGTGAGACCATCCTATACTTCTCTTTTTCTTTTTGGCTTATTTCCGCCAATATGAGTTTTTCCAGCTCCATCCAGGTCGCTGCGAATGACATGTGTTTGTCCTCCTTGATGGATGCGTAGTATTCCATCGTGTATATGTACCACATTTTTTTTAGCCAATCATCCGTTTGGGGGCATTTGGTTTGTTTCCAATTCTTTGCAACTGTAAACAG
>PVHY01022012.1:0-23029 GCA_004024945.1 Uropsilus gracilis
AATCTTGAGTCTCTTTCAATTTCAATTTTAGGGATTCATTTTCATTCTTTAGTTCGTTGATTAGGGTATGCATATTGATGCTTTCTTTTTTATATGTTTCTACTTCCTCCCTTAGTGCATTAATTGTTTCTATCATACTGTTGTCCTTTTTTTCTAATTCTTCTCTTAATTGCTGGAGTGCATTTAACATGTTAACAGATGAATCTTTTTCTGAGCTGCAAATAATTTCTTTGGTGTTTTCTGGAGATTGTCCTTTCTTTGTTGGCGATGGATTACTTCCTATAGGGCTTGCTTGCATGTTTAAAGTTTTTCTCCTTACTGTATTTTGCTTTCAAACCTGTTCTACATATTGAGAAACCATGGATCTCGTGTTGGTTGCAATATTGATGGGAGTGTATTCCAGGTTGGAAGTAGATCTGTACTTTAGTTTAGTTTAGTAATTTGCGCCGGCACCGCTTGCTCCCAAGGGCCTGGAGCCGGCGAGGTGACCTCCGAGCAGTAGCTAACCTGGCGTGTGCAAGTTGGGCGGGTTACCGGACGAACCTGGAGGCTGGGCTTGGCTCCCAGGGATGACTGAGTGGGCGGCGCAGCGAGGGGGACCCTCCCAAGGGCCTGGAGCCAGCGAGGTGACCTTTTTTGGAGGGCTTTTAGAGAATTTGGAATATAATTTTAGAAGGCCATTTTATAAAAGTCATAAAAACATGTAGACCTTTGAAATTGATTGTTCTGTGTATAGCAACTGACTCTAAATCAGCAATAATAAGATATATATCTATACATGTGGCTGTACCTCCTATTGTTTATATTAGTGAGTAGTTTGGGATAGCTTAAATACCCAAATATCATATCTTTAAATATATTTTTATATATGCCTAAATGCACTACCATATAACCATACTAGTTACTGGAGAATATAGATATAAAATGTGCTCACTATTTTTAAAAGCTAGTTTCAGCTACCAAATCATAAAAATAAGTTTATATAGAAATTCAATATATATGAAAGAAAAAAAGTTAAAAATATACACCAATATGTTTTATAATTTTTACATTTTGTGCAGTGAAAATATAGCTTTGTTAGTTTAAACATGTTGCTGGAAATGGTGTCTAATTATATGAATTACTCTATTATTAAAATGGGATACTATACAACCATTAAAAAGACAAAAATAACAATAATTATTAATATAGAATAATCACCAGTTTCTACATGAAAAAAACTAAGGCACATATGTCACAAGTATGTGACTATGTGGAAAAATTAGAATTTAAAAACAGTACATATTCAACTAACACACATTTCCCTCTCATTTCAAGCATAGAGATATGGTGAATAAAATATAGTAACTACAATCAATTTCTATAGATACCATGCTCAAAAAGAAAAATAGCTCAGGAGCTAGAAATAAAGAGGAAATGGAAATCAAGTTATTGGCTCACAAACTGACATAGCTGCCATAATTTATGAGGATATTGGATTTAGAAACAGGTTTTAAACATATGATGGAGGTCGTGAGTTTAGAAACAGTGTGGGGATAGACACTATTGCTCTATACTCAAGCAATCAAGACCTGAAGGGGTAGAGCTTATTCTTCTAAAACACATGTTCTCAAACAATGTTATATCAATAGAAATAATTTTTATTATTATAAACTGCAGTAATAAAATATATCATTACAAAAGCAATAAATTTGCAAGTAATAATTTTTATTTATAAATTATAAGTAGAATTATAAATAAAGTAATAAATCTTAATTTCTAAATCATAAATAAATTAATAAATTATAAATCATAAATTAATCTATAAATTATGAATAAAAATAAACAAAATTTTATTAATAAATAATAAATTTATAAGTTATAGATACATTTTCTTTACAAAGTATGAATGAATAAATCATAAAATCATAAATTATTTACATTATTTACATTATTGTTATATTTATATGATTAATTTATATAATATATTTTAATAGTTATAAAAATTATAAAATTTTGTAAGTAATAAAATTTATTGCAATAGCAAAAATAATAATTTTAAAACTGGTCCATGGCTTGATAGCAAGTTATGAAAACCTTTTAAAGAATCAAAAATGTTGCTTTGACTAAGATTATAGCTCAAAATATACAAGTGACCTAAGATTTTAAACTGCAGACATGTGCCATGTATAGGTGTAGGGACTACATTTATAGTGATAGGACAGTTGAAGAATTGCAAGCAGAGAACATAAAACTGGTCACAGATTAGGAAACATTCCATGACAGATGACAGTCATACATGTAAAAATTGCTTTGTTACGACATTTCCATCACCCAGCCACCCTGAGTATTCCTCACACACAGCAGATCTTTAACAAAAAGATTAACATCCTGAGGACTTGAGAAAAGAGAACAATCTGAAAGTGACTTAAAATGGTTTAAAGATCATTAGGACATGACAAAAAAACTAAAAGCACAAGGTAGGCTAGAATCTTTGGACAAAAAATATTTTCAAGAAAATACAGAATGCTACATGTTAATAGAGCCATTGAATAAAATAAATGTTCAAATATGGAGGAGGGACAATTTTAGGGAGAATTGGTAAATTGGTGAATGTTACAGAAGGTATTATACAGTCCTGAAAAACAATTGAGATATGGAGGAAATAGTTAAAAAAAAAAAAACCCAACATGAGTCTGATAGTCTGATGGAACTACTACCAGACAGAATAATGTAGTAAGAGAAGGCAAAATGGCCCAGAGTTTAAAAGAATTGGAGAGTGACATGAAGCTAAAGATTGAAGGGAATGAGAAATAAAAATCCATGGCTGGATTCATCATGTAAGACTACAGCTCATCAGAGGTACACAGAAAACATTATCATGGAAATGAAGGACAAAAGAGATATGACTAAAAAATGCAAAATGAATTTAACCTTATCAGTTATCACAATGAATATAAGCAAATTAAATTCTTCTACAAAATTAGAGATTTAGAGTCTCATAACAGCGTATGCCTTTTTTTTTTTTTTTTCCACTTCAGGTGTCAAAATCTACATTAGTCTCTTCAGCTGTGGTTAACAAATGAGTAAAATAGTGGTGACTTGTATCAACAGAAATATAGTCTCTCATTTCTCTGAATTTCAGGTGTGAAATAAACATGACTATGGAAATCAAGGTGTTGACAGGGCTTTATTCCTTCTGCGGTTTGTAGAAAAGACTCCCTTCTTTACTTGCCCACCTCTTCCCTTCTGACCCTCCCTCTCCTCTTTGTGGGTATGTTCAAGTTTCCTTCTGCCTCTCTGTTTTAAGACAGATGTATGGCCTGGAATTTGTCTCTGATTCTTTCTTCCAGCTGCCCACAACATGACAGGTTGAGGATGAGGGCCTTTGGGTTCCTTTGTAGAGCATGACTGCATGGCTTCTTCACAGCAGACAAAAACAGTTTTGTGCTAACTCAGGTCTCTGCACCTTCTATTCTACAGTTTTCTAAGAGGGGAGAAATCTTTAACAGATAGTGCAATTCTTTTATTTAGCCCACAACTGTATCACAGACATACCCTGAATACAAAACTGAGGAAGAAGTGCACTAAAATCCCCATTTAGTGACCGCAGAAGTTATAAAACATTGGTGGTCAGTACTTGCAGAGACTCCTTGTTTGAGCAAAGTAAGTTCCTAGCTTTGTCCTTCCTGACCATTTCTTATCCCAGCAAATAGATTCAAAATTCATTCCAGATGTTGTTCTTCAACCTGACCTCTTTTATTCCTGAATTCTGTGTCCCAGTAGCACAGCAAAAGAGGGGAAGTAATGGGAAATGTCTGCTCTGGGTAGAGATTACAGGTTTGCATTGTCTGCAGAGAAGTTAAAAGGAGAGATAGATTCACTTATATGTGGGATATAGGAAAAACAACAGGACAAGGAAAATTTAAAACTGTTAGTAGAACGAAAGCATAGAGCAAGAAGGGGGGTAAAATTGGGGGAGGAATGGACACAAGAGATTGAGATGATGGTTCACAGGTGGTAAGTTGGTACCTTGGAGTAGAAAATTATGTAAAATATATATATATATATATGCAATCAGTTTTTTTAAAATAAAATAAAAGTTATTTTAATAAAAAGGAAGGAACAATAAACTAAAATGATGAGTAGAAACAAGTCAAAAAGAAAAAAACAGAAACCAAATGATTTCACTACTATATGGGACATGGGAAAGACAAACAAAAATCCACGAAGAAAAGTCAAAACAAGCCAACAACCAAATTGAAGTACACAACTTGGCGGGGGGGGGGAACAGTATGGGAATGGTCAGGGAGGGGGGTGAACCCCAGATATCACAGAGATGTGAAATTTATATATAAACAAATTATTTAAAAGAAAAAAGAAAATAAACACTGCATATTATTTTTTTACTATAGGTGATTGAAGGAATTTTCCACAGCATATAGAACCATACATTCCAAACCTCATTTCAGTAGGCATTTGCTTTTGTGTCAAGTATCATAAGATATTTGCACTGTGATCACACCTCTGGCTTGTACCTTTGCATTACCATGCTGGATTAATCAGCACCATGAACAATAAAAAAAAAAAATGATGAGCTACTTTTCTTTTCATATGCTGGCAAATTTGAAACAACGTGAGTTACAAAAATATATCCCTCTACTGAAGCAGAAAGCTCCACAGTTTTCATTTTCTTGGGACACTTGCTTTCCCTTGATAAAAGATCAGTTCAGGTAGGAAGACAGCAACCTTAATTTATGTTTGCCTCAATCCTGTCTCCAGATGACTAAGAGATTTTAGTGGGCCTTTGAAAGAAGTCCATTCTTGCCTGAACTCATGTCTTTTTTGGTAGTACTTGCTAAAATCAGCAAAGAACAGCAGCTAGTGAATCATAATAATCTGGTGACTCTCCAGTGACAGACTTGAGAAGCATTTGACCTGGATTCTTAGCTATCAAAGACAATAGTTGCAGCAGCTGTATCACCAGACCACAGGAAGGAGCACATGTTTTCCAATGCTCCAGGTTGGTTTTCTTGGCAACAACCACCTGTTCATTCAGTGATTGCAACCTATTTTTGATTTTTTATGAGGTCAGCATTCCACTTCTGTTACCATCATTTAAATATATTAAAAATATAAAAGCTTGGATAGTTAAAAACTTGGATGGTATGCATACTTCAGGATAATATTAAGCTCTGGAAAGGGAGAAGAAGCAGGCTTTTGAGTGTATTCAGTCCTAACTGTAGCTTTCTATTTTACAAAATTGTATTTGAAATGAACATGACCAAAATGTTATACTCTTTAAAATCTGAATATCAAGTACAGACTGCATATTATGGTATTTGTAATATTTCAGATTTTATAAGAAAACTTGACACATTAAACATATGTATGCACCTGTGGACATATATATCTGTGTTTGTATGTATACTCCTAAAAGGATGTACAAGAACTAAGAAAGAGCATGATACTGGGAGCATTCTATAATGTGGGGGGTAGCTGAAACAGAAAATATTGCAGCATTTATTTGCACTAACTAATAATGTTTCATTGAGCTAATAGTGATTTACAGCACTGATTATGATTTAGAAAATAAATACATACCTTCCAGATGTTTGTTACCACACCACACCCACCACCAAAGTATCCACAGTCCTTTACCACAAACCATAGCACCCCTCCTCGCTTTGTTACCACCCCCACTTTCCTTCCCACTCCAGTAGCTTCAATTCTGTTGTAATATGTCTAGGATTTATTTTGGTTAAGTTTTGTCAGTTCCTTTATTTTGTTTCTGTATATTTCACATGTGGGAGAAATCATCTGATATTTTGTCTTTCTCCTTCTGACTTAGTTTCATTTGGTATAATCCCTTCCAGTTCCATTCATGTTGTCACAAGAGTTTATCTTTTTTGTAGTTGAGTAGTATTCCTTTGTGTATATATACTATATCTTCTTAATTCAAGACTCTGGCACTTAGGTTCTAAGTCAAGGTCCTTTAAGCAAGTATATAGAGTTGTTACCAGGTTATCCTAGATTATTTTTAAGCATTTGTATTATTTTGTGTGGCTGTTTAAGCTTACCAGTTTGGAATTATCTTCCTTTGAAAATTCTCAGTATAGTATGTTTTTAATATCTAGCCCTATTGTCTTCTTTATCTACTTAAATTTCTCAGGAACTACTCAGTGCCACTGGAATATGTTAGCTTGGCTATTTGGCAAATATTCTCTGGTTTGTAAAAGCAAAACTTTGAGATAATGAGATGTAAACTCTTGTATTTCTTTTAAGTTGATGATAAATGTTACCTCCTCATTTCATTTTAACCACTGTTAATAATTCAAATACACTTGTTATTAAAAAAAATCGTGTTTAGTTTCCTAAAGGTTATGTAAGCCCTGGTTGTATTCTTGATCTTCAAATCTAGTTCTCTTTATGTCCACTTATCAAGTTTTTTATTTACATATAGGAGCAATAGGACTCAATCTAGAAAGATAGTTGTTTTACTAAATTCCTTCTTATAACGAACTTTTGATGTTTCCTTTAGTTAAGTGTATACCGCCTTCCTTGTAACTGATCTCAGATTTTTTTTTGTTTATGCTCAATGTAGACAGTAAGATTGTAAACTCTGTGAATTAATAGTGTTCTCAGTTTTTCCAAAATAAATTAAAGGATGATCAACCTCTCAGTAATATTTTGGTCAAACACTGAGTCATATGTCGGACTCAACAAGAGTGACTCTGGGATCCCAACAACCTTTAGTGAATATTCGAAAAACTCTTATTCCTGGAGACACAGAGATCTCATCTTGATTTACCCAGTCAATAGAGAAATTTGATTAAGAAATATGCTCCTTTTATTACCTTAGTAATGTTCAAACATATATCAAGCATATGATATATTTGAAAAAAAATTCTTTAATTGGAGGTACTAAATTTCTTCTAGATCCTACAGACGCCATCGATTGCATCAGGATAATGGATTACATCATGAGTAGAATATCAAAAGCCAAAATTGTGCTTCTAATTTTTAAAACAATCCAAATTATAAACATTCTATTAATTTCTACCTGAAATTCATCTTCTGTAGATGTTTCCACAAATCCCAACAATTTATAACACCTGCTATTTATAACCTTTCCTTATTAGGAAATTAGATCTGATGTAACTTCCCACATTCACATCATGAAAGGTATATGAACTGTAGACAGGTTCTAGACAAAATAGAAGTTTTTCTAGATTTAACTGCTTATTTAAAAAGACACAATCAAAAATTCTGGAAAGGACAAATAGATCCAGAGTTTGTCATTTTATATCCCACCCAGTGTGAATGTGCAATAGAAATAAAAGGTACATAAAAACATCCTTACTCTTTTAAAGCTCATTTCTTAAGCTAAAGGAGAAATTCTTTTTTCTCAGTAACATAGGAAGTAGAAGAACATTTTGAAAAAAGATTGTAATTGGTCAGATTTCTTTTTTTTATCAATCATATGAGAACATAAAATTAGATCACACCACGATTACAGTGGTATTTACTGAAGAAAGCAAATATTTGGGTAAGATTTTAGTGTCTGTACTTGAATTAAAAGAAAAATGTTTATTAATATGAATTTTATGCAACCCCAGCCTGCAATTTGGAGTGTAACTTAGTGTGATACTTAGTATGAAAGAAAACTTCATTGAGAAGGAAATCTTTTCCACAGAATATTCATTGTCAAAATTCTACTTAATTGTTTAGAAGTAAGTTGTATGTATTTTTATTAGGGCAACAAACATTTTTGTCATAGTATAATAGTTAAGTAGATTTTAAAGGCTGCAACAGAGCTGAAGGTATAGTCTGTGCTTTCCATGTAAGCAGTAGAATCTGGAATTCTTGCTGTCTCAGGTTTCGGCAACATTCCAGCTTCCTGCCTTTCTGGATTGAGCAATAGTAAGTATATCCCTCTTTTTTGCTTTATCCACTCAATAAAAACCTTATTTGGTTTTCAGATTCTCTAGCCATTTATATATTTAATAAGTAGGATATAGTGCTTCTAGACATAAATTGAGGATAGATTTGGGGACAGACATTCATGCTCAATTGTCTTACAAAAAGTGTCAGCAGATGGTAAGACATCACAAAGAGATCCAGAATCTTTCTGGCAGCAGACAGATAGACCATTGGCAGGTGACTAGCTTGAATCTGCTACTGCATCATAAGCTGTGATTGGTTATAATGACATCTTGGAAAAAAGATCTTGCTCTGCTCTGCTATAAGAAGGGAGTTCATGTTCTCCTAAGTCATATTAAAATTGACTGCTATGACAGCCTCCCATGTGGTAGTTTGGCTACTCAAAGAAAATACGAAACTTCCAGGCACATTGATCGTTTTCTTTTAAATCAGAGATCACAAAGTGTCATGGCAATGAAAGTGGATCCTGATGACTCTCCCCCACCCTCACCTAAGTTATGAACAGTGGAATAAATTGAGAATATTGTTTGGCAGTACCTGACACATAGTAGATATACAATTAATATTTGTTGTTGTTGTTGTTTTAAGCCACTAAGCAACAACCTGAAGTTGTCACTTCATTCAGCTTCAAGGGAAAGAGACCTACAGCTGAATGTGAAATGATGTACAACCTGCCACTGACAAGATTTTACTGTAATTTCAAGTCCTGTTGCTGTCTAGGGATAATGTAAGACCATGCTTATCACATGTTACACATTCCTTTCTTTTCCAATGCACATTTTCTCCTCAGTAACACAGACCCTGGAACGAATGTGCAGAGATCCATTGTCTTTATTGTCAAGTGAATTTTTTTTTTTTGGCATAATTTGTAGAAGAAAGAGAAAATAGCTTTTTATCTTTCCTGGGCATATTCAAAGGCTCCCAAGTTTGATAGAGGAAAAAGTAAATAGATTGGAGAGCACTAAGAAGCTGAATTAATTCTATGCTTTGATATAGTTTTATCCATATAAACATTTATATTTGTTTTCATAATTACACTTCTAGTTTGTGCTTGGTGGGAGCCTACTGATATGGTAGGTAATTGCCAAATACATACATTAGACTCAAGAAGGATTAAAGAACAGAATAGTTTAAAACAATTACTGAATTTTAAGTGCAAGATCTCAGTTGTAGGTGGAAGAGGCCACCTACTCCTATATTTAAAGAACAGAGTCAATATCAATAATTTAAAGAGAAAACAAAAAAAATCACTGAAAACAAAAGGTGGTCCTTTAATGAGGTTAATAACATTGATGAAATGATATGCTAAGAATATTTGCATAAACTGAAAAGTGACTTATGGCCTTTGTTCCCAAATATCTTTCACAATTATCCAACTATCTTTGTTATTATATTAAGGCATTAATCTACAAAAATAGCAAATCATGTTTTTGGTGGTTAACATGAAATTCTAACCAACTATTAATATTTAGAGTTATTATATTACTAGATTAGTTGAAGTGTTGGAAATCAGAAAAAGTCATGTATTCCTGATTGGGGAAATGTTTTGGCGATAAGCAATATTCACTATTATTGAGGACAAGCCCAAAGCAAGAGGAAGAATTTTATTTTATAGTAAAAAATGACTCTGGTTGACTACCTAAAATATTTTCTCTTTGTACATTTGTTTGAATATCTGTAGGTTGAAATGTGACTTCTGTTGAACCATCCAAATTAATTCTTTTATCTTTATCCTTATAAAAAGAATCAAAGGTGGTCTGTCACTATATATAATAGAAATTAGACTATAAAATGATAGAGAAATGAGGTTGCTGCTTCAGCAAGTAAAAAATATGTATAAAACATGGCTCACATTTATCTGTGTCTATATCTACAGTGTATAAGTCTGTCATATGTGCTGATGATCCTCTTCTATGTTACTGAAGCTGGGCTAATAACTTGGTGATATAACGCTGCTTTGGACAATGAAATGAATCATGTCCTTACTGAAGAAGCTATTAGGCAACTAAAATCTTGAAAGATCTGTTTCCCATCGGGTACCCAAGATGTGAACAGATTTGGGTCTTCAGGTTAGTGTCTGAGTCCCAGCCTAACCTGCAGAGTGTGTTCTAGCTGTAATGTCCAGTCTTGAGACAGAGAAGAAAGCACAGGGTTTGTGTTTAAGTTTCCTGGCAGTGGAATGGTTACTGTTGCATAAGGTCCTGACCCCTCCTCCCATCTATTCTAAATTGTGTTAGAATTTGTAGCTGTTTTCTGCCAAGAGCTTGAACTAAAATCATTTGAAGATCTTGATACATACCAGTTTGCAGGTTGTGCAATACAATGTGGGAAGATTTAGCTTTTACTTAATGAGACAAGATGGATTTCATGAAAAGGCAACATAAACTGGAGTGACAGCTCTGTATCTGGAGGTGATAGAGATCTGATGAGTTATTTCTTTGTTTTGTCTTGGCAAAAAAAAAGAAAAGAAAAGGAAAACATTTCTTTAACAAAATACGTCATAGTTGAAAGACTACTCTCTACCCCAAATAAAGCTAAAGTGAACAGAAAGAGTAAGGGATGAATTAGTCAAAAAGATAGTGAGTGTGAACATCACAAAAAATCAACTGACATTTTAAGGATATAAATAATGAGGCTAAATTAACAATTTTTTTCTTTAGCTCATCTTCTTGATTCACTCTACAAAGAGCCAAGATAGGAATACTGTCATATGTGAAGTAATTTTATTGATATTTATCATAATTTTGATAATTTATTATTGTTTGTGATTATTCTTTCTGAAATGGATGAATGAAATCTGTAGTCCCCACTTGCCCTAAAGTGGCAGATCATACCCTCTCAAACATAATGGACTATTGGCTGTATAAGACTTTATCATGTTTTCTTTCAGAGAATGTTATGAACATTGTTCAGAGAAGGAACTTTGTGTTTAAAAATTTCTACTGTATCTCAAGTTGTCAATTTGGTGTATTTACTTGAGAGTATCAGTTAACATATATTTCAAATGGAAACCACAAACTTCCTCTATCCACAAAAGGTTTTTTTTTTATATCTTCTCTTTAAATTTTTAAAAAATTTTTAAAAAATTTTTGTGGTAAGAAAGCAATTTCATACAGATAGGTATACATATTACAATACCATAATTACAAAATTATAATAACCATACAAAATAATATATTATTTACTGATATGTTATTTAAAAGTTTCAAATACCACAGCAATGATAAACATCAAATCCAGTGTACTGATCATTATTTCTGGGAATGTATAATGGGTAATAGGATAGAAGTGATATCCACAGAGAATGTCAACTATCTCTGTGATAGCTAGTTTTTTTTTAATTCAATTTAAATTTTTTAATTTTGCATATATATGTGTATTTATATTTACATTATATTATGTGTACCCCAGGGCTTTCCCACTTCCCTAATACCTGTTATCCATCCTACTCTTTTGTGCTCTTTGCCTCCCCTGCATTCTTCCCCCTCCTCCTTTCTCGCTCCATTGTTCAGTCCCATTGATTGTTTCTAAGTGACTGTATTTTTCTATTCTCCTAACAATTTATGACCAGTTGTACAAATCACAACCCTGGAATTAGCATTTATTTCGAATATTTCTCTTACCCTCATCCTGATCAGTGGATCAGTCTTTAGTGATATTTCCTTCCTTTCCTAAGTTGGTCTTTCTACTGTGTAATTTTAATTTCTTGTATCACTTCCCTCAAGGATGACTGCTATATTCCAAGTGGCATTGCTACCTCTAGGCCTAGCCACACTAAGCTGTCCACCACAGTATGAATGAAACAAATTCATTTTCTTCATTAATTTTACATAGCTGCCCAATTAAAAACTTGTAAAAGTCTTCCCATACTTTTAATCTTGATGTTTAAGCTCTTCCATAGTAAGATCTCTCCTGCACATGTAGTAAAGAAATCATGCGTTATTTTTTTCAGGAGAGCTGGTTGTGGGATTAAAGTGTTATGTTAAGAAAATTAGGATTGTTTGCACCCTTTAAAAAAAGAAAATTAGGATTATCTCAATTTGTAAATGCATTTTGATAATAGGGAGAAGTTTGAGATAAGGACCTTTGCTTAGGTACCTCTGGCAATGATCTCCAGACATGATAAACTTATTTGTGACTAAATTAGCAGGTTTAGTATGAAAAGAAAGACCTGGCTCATATGAGTAGAAATAGTAATGAAGACACAAAAATCCAAGGTTTTGGATAGTCTGTGCATCTAGCAAAACAGTAAAAATTGCAACAGAAATAAAGAAATGGCACTAGAAAAAGGGACCAGAAAAAGGAAAAAAAAGTGACTAAAAAAATAAAAAAGAAAGAAAAAGGAAATTTCTAATTTACATATTCTGTGTTTAAGGTAAAGGGGTACAACTAAATGAAAATGGGCAATAGGTTATCCAGGACTGGAAACTTTGCCCAGGGATACAGACTTTAAATCATCTCTGTGGCTGAATTCTTGAGGTTGGATGTGCTTTTGTGTAGGAAAAGAGTATAGCTAAAGGAGACAGAATTAATGAATTTCATATTTGTAATAGAGAGCAGGGAGATTTAAAAAATAAATTGGAAAGAGGGAAACAATGAAATAAGAGACTACTCTATTATGGTGTCATGGAAACCAACCAAGAGACAAGTTTGAAAAGCAGCTAAACCTGACAGTGTAGAGACAAAGATAATGAGTGGTTAGGCTGTCAAAAAATTATAACAAGGCTGTCAGTGACCTCTGAGGCTACATTATTAGTCTAGTGATTGGGAGGGAAGCTAGAATTTAGGAAACTGAGGAGAATGGGTGGTCAGGAGGCGATAGAGTTGGAAAGGAAGTTTTAAGAAACTGGCAACAAACACAAGGAGAATAAGATGGTAGCCCAGAAATTCAAAAAAATTATTTCCATGTTTTTAAACCAAAACCAAGGAAACTATGAGCTAATTTCAAAACTTAAAACACATATCACCCCAAAAGGGGCTCAGAGAGAGTGATAATAAGGGAAATTTACTTTAGAAAGGATGTCAGCCTTCTCTCCTCTGAGAAGCAAAGGGACATAGACCTAGAGAAAGAAATGAGTGTCTGGTGAATAAAGGTAGTGTCAATGACATGAAGAACAGCTTAAATAACCACCTGTTGTATATACACAGAGTTTAAAAATAATTAAACAAAAGAAGCAAAAAGCAATAAAAGCCTGGTTGAACTCCATAGCATGGCTTTTAGATGACAAACATTCAAAGAAACTACTTAATAGTTCATAAACATTTACTGATATATCATCACTTACTACTTGCTAATTAATTCACTAAGATTGGTGAAGATTAAATTGGGATAGTGAGACACTGGAAAATTTTATTTCCTGATCCTACGCACTCACACTCAATACGAGCCAAAGCCCTGTTGTCAATGGTTACACCACTGTGATTCAGAAGAAAGCTGTTCCACATTAGTATATTAGATTTAAAACACATTGTTACTTTCAACATTAGCAAAAACCACATGGTGTGTTGCAACACAACAGAGGATTAGGGGGCATTAAATTTTTCCAAAGTAAGCAAGGCTCTAGGAATGGTAAATACTACTCACTTGTACCTTGGGGGCTGCAATGCTTGTTTTTACTTGAAAAGTGGAATGAATCCTATAATAGAAGAAAGTCTTTCACCAAAGAGTAAGACACATGAAAGAAGCATGACAAGTGATCGATGCTGAAAAATAGAGGAAAGCTATTTAGAAAGTAGAAAACCAGTGATTGCTCTAATAACTGAGGAAGAGGCAAAAATTCATCTAATAACATAAGTTAAAATGTAGAAAAGTTTCTCCACGTCCATCTATCTCTTTATTAAATAGAAATTAAATTGAGATTTGCACATTTCTTTGCAGAATAAATCTAGGAATCTTGTCAACCTTGTTATTCTGTCTATGAAATCAGTGAACTAATATTTAATAGCACATATTTAATTTCATTCACAATAATTTCAAAATGGGTCATTGGAAAGGAGAGTCTCCTTGTTCCTGAACTTTGATTGTGAACCAACCCAGAGCGGGCATGTCTAGATATTTGCAGGTGAAGAAAATAACCTCAATCCATTCTTTGTTAAGCCTAAGGATAAATATGTATGTATCTTTTGACTATGATAACAGTATGCTCACTGATGTTTAATCTTTCAACTACAGACTGAACCATAGATAAGAAACTGAGCCTTTTGTTCTTCTGAAGTTAGAGCAACATCACAGATTTTAGTGAATCAGAACATTACTATGCAGTTTTGAAGGTCTGAAAACACATCACATGGAATCTATGTAGTCCTAGCAAAATCATGTTCAATTGAAACTTCCATCTTAATCATGGAAATTTATAGATGACTAAGGGAAGGAGACTAGAAAGATGTCTGTGCTAATTGATTAAGATTAGCGACATCACCATGAATTTAGCACTGCACAATGTAGATAGCAAATTTTTATACAAAAGAAATATATATATATATATATGTATACACATACACACCCATTATATTTTCTTACTGCCATCTGAGGCTATGGTACAGAGATCTTGGACTCTAACAAGATATTAACAAGATTTGCAATGTGCTATCAATGTGTGCATTTGCATGGAAACTAAGTGTTGATGGTTACACATCAAAGCTTTGTCAGGACATTTGAGAGAGAGCACAGTAAGGGATTCCTTTTCTTTATTTTAATTTAAGAAACGTAATGTATTTCCAAAATGAGAATTTATTATTTTTCAAGTGAAAAGTTAACTTCAAAGTCAATGCAAATACTAGATGTCCTAAAGACAATTTTTAAAAGAAAAATGTGGCTCTGATTGGATATAGGAGACACTTATCATTAGCACCTTCATGGATAGCATCTTTGTACAGTATAGAGATGACTTAAAACTAGAAAAGAACTAAAGTTATAAAATTAATAGTACACTTTTCCTGAGTACTATGTTTTATAATTCATTTTTTTTAAAAAAGAGAAAATATGAGACATAAAAATAGAGGGGGTGGGGGATTTCAACTGCATAGATTATTTTGGTGCTATCATCATCATCATTTTAATTCTGAGCTCTGAGATTGTTCAAAAAATTCCTTACTAAATTTTAATATAAATTCTTTTAGTTCTTTAAACAATAGTTGACTTCATGGAATCATCACACACACAAAAATAATCATGAGAGCCTGAAGACCTAGTTTAGTCACTTATATAGAAGATTTCATTTGAAACGTATTTCTTAGTAAGTTTGATATTTTGAAATAGAAATTGTTTTAACATTTCTCCTGAGTTTTAGTAGGTATAACGTTAGAGCACCATTCAGGTATGGTGTGGTCAAGCATTCAATTTGTTAGAGAACTGTGGAATTACTACTATTTATTTTTGTATTGCTTACATATGTATTTTCTTTACATTGTTGTATACCCTGATGTTCTCCCACCACCATGTCACCCATCAACCATCATTCTAATCTCTTGTGCTTATCTCTCCTTGATTTTCCCCTCCCTCCATCCCCTTTCCTTGCTATATGCTTTAGTTCTGTTGTGAGTTCGTTAGTGTAACTTTTTCTGAGTTAATGTCGAGGATTTCTGTTTTCAATTATAACTGTTTGATGTAGTTAAGACCTTTCTTGTACCATATTACCATCAAACATGTAAGCAGCTAGATAACTGCACTAGATTAAAGTTTAGTAGCCCTTCCTTGAGTAATATTTAGACATTAATGAAAGTAGAAGATCATCTTTAAATTCTACCCAATATCAAACCTAGAGTTCCCCTGGGGAAGATATAACTGAAGTCTTGTTACTTTTGAAACAAATGTTTTTTAATAACGTTTATTTTCTCACAACTTCTTGGATGTTAAATTAAGACAATAATATCTATTACATGACTGATAAATTGCTTTTTTTGTTTCAACTATGAATGGGATTTAAAAAATAAGTTTATAGTTGAGATTGGACTGCCTTCTTTTTTAATTGAAAGGTTAAATTACCTTAAAAATTCTGTAGCCAATTTTCATGGTACAAAGAAATGGAATAAGGTTACTACTATCTTTTGATTAATCATTCTAATTAGGGTCCACCTTCACAAACTGATTTAGGATGCTTTCTCTGGAATTATTTCTGTTTCCTTTTTAGTCATATGCTTTAAAATGTTGGTTGATATTTATATATCTAGCAATTTTTTAGATCCAAAATGAGTAAGAAAATAAAAATATCAAAGGAAAACCCAGCCTTAATAATTTAGTAGCATAACTTTCTTTTGTTTTGTTGATGGTAGTCTCCCAAGAAGATCACCAGGAAATTTGAGCAATACTAAGTCAGACTTACTATGGTGAAAAAGAATATCACCTGGAAAAACAGGTGGATAAACGGTTGGAGAGAAAGAGGGATGAACAAGGAAGGAGAGGGATGGGTAGTTGAATGAGTAGATGAATAGAAGTGTCTTCAGTTGTACATCAGAAGTAGATAGAGTTTGGATGTTTGAGTTCAAGTGGCTTAAGGAACATATGCCAAGGCAGGAGAATAATAGAATTGGAGAAATTTGTGACTTAAGTAGTTAGGACTTGTGACATAGTAGCAAATAAATATTGTAGAAGTCTTGAAAAGCAAACTGTTCTCTGAAAAGCTGTTTGCTCATGTGTAATCTCCACCTTGAGGAGAGAGATTTTTTTTTTTTCCTAGAGAAGCAAACTGCTTGCCTGGATAAAGTGGTTTGCAACAGTTTCTTGAAGCAAAAATCAAAATATGGTTTAAAGTTTGACCTTCCAGGAATAAACCGTTAAGTTATGTGGATATAGGTGGCTCCCTGACTTAGTTCCAAAAGATCAAGTTTATTGACTAAAGATTGTACCAGTGCTCATTTGAACCTTTTTTATTTATATCAAGCTGTACTCAATCACACAAACTTTAGTAAACCCTAGCACTAAGAGGCCATCAGTGTGCACTATGGTTTAGGTGTGAGTTTAGTTCAAAGAGTGCAAGTTTTATTCAATATTCTTTCACAGACGAGCAGAGAAGCTAATGGTATAGTCAGGCTCCATGACTCCAGGTTGTCTGCTTATCCCAACTGTCAAACGGCTGTTTCACTAACAAGCAGTTTAGTGGGACATTTGTTTTAGACTCTATAGCATCACAGCCAGAATGGAACATGGAAATACCTGGGCAGATGTTTAGCCTCATAGGGAAGAACTTTATAGGATGCCAGCTTAAGTGAAACTGGAGTGTTCAATCACTCTGTTCTAATGATTCTGGAGAAAACAGGAAAACAGATGAAGAAAGCAGAGAGAATGGTGGGTGTTGGATACCTATGGCTTGAAAAATAGTCTGAAACTGAGTTTTCCCCCATTCATGACTTAACAAGTATACTTAAAGGAATTGTTGTACGTGGAGGTAAAATTGTAAAGCAAAGGATGAACTGTTAGGATAAAAAGAAGCCTGCAAAACCTAGTGTTAAAATGAATATTACCAAACACAAGGACCATTCCTATTTGTTCCACAATAAGCTGCCATGATGGCATAGGGTATACTTTGAAGATAATTCCAGGAGAAGGAAAAATGTTTGGGGACATATCCTAGGACATTATTCAGGAACCTATAGAGAGAGTGAGGTAAGATAATGCTTGCCATTTTTAATGACCTTGCAGACCCTTGAAGTCTCTGGTTTATTGCCTTTCTTTTGGCAAGCCCCTCGATGGAATGGCCCCTTCCCCTTTTCCCAAAAACTGTTTCATCCAAAAGCTACTATTTATTCCCTACTAGAAGTAGAGTTACTCACCTGCTATTTCTAAAACTACTATTAATAGAGCTTACAAAGCACTCCTGTCTTTTGAACAAGTCACATAAATAGTAACACAGTGCAATCTGCTATGGAAACTTGTCAATTAAAATAATGGATCTTTAGTCACAAATCATTATCACAGTTTGACTTGAAAGTGAATGGATGAAGTGTGATAAGGGTAAAGGAAGGACACCACCGACAAAGAAAAACTTAGTAAATTGGCTGGTTTTCACAGAGGACTGAGGGCAAAGGGAATACGGCACAGGTTACTACAGAGTTGAGTCAGTCTTGGTGGGTATAAATTCTTTGTTTTTTTTTCCCCTAAAAAATCTATTTATTAATTTATATTTATATTTTTTCTTACATTGTTGAGTACTCTGAATTTCTCTCACCACCATGTCACCAGTGATCCATCATTCTATTCACTTGTGCTCATTACTCTCTCCAATTCGCCCTCCCCCTTCTCCCTTTCTGAATGCTTCAATTCAGTTCTCAGTTTGTTAATTTTGACTTATTAAATGATTTTTGCTCTTTTGTTTGTTTTTCCTATATCCCAGGGTATGGATTCTTAGGATGGACTAGGAGACGTAGGAAATAAAGCTCCATAGTATTTCTGATGTTTTCTTCATGTCCTTCCAATGGAATATGAAGTTCCAATTGCTCCACTCCTTGGTAGTCTCTGTCTTTTTCACTCACTAAGTTTCTGGGCAATCAATAAACATTTTGGTGGAAGTAAGTGAATGAATGACCACTACAAGGAGTTTCATGAACATATGGGAGGATGAAGAATGACTTTTTAAAAACTACTAAAATGATTTTTGTTTTAAATTTCAAGCAGTATAATCTGTCAGAGACTAGCTTATGCTTAACAATTTAAAACTATTCCCTTTTTGGTGAGATTCTATGAACACACTGTTAAAACAAGACCATAGGCCGCCTAAGTAAGAACTAAAAAAACTGGCATGCCAATGCTGAAGAGCACAGACATTGCAAGACCAAATTCTCATTGTTCTTTCTGTGCCATCCCCAGTTATTATATTTGCTATTACTTTCATGGTTGCATAAGTAATTCATCTGCACTACTTTTTTTAAGTGTCTAATACTTTCTTCTAGTGATAGCAAAAGCTCGTGTTTTGATCCACAAAGCATCTGCTACCTTTGTCACTATTTTTAGTTCTTAAAGTACTAAGTTTAGATACAGTGCTGAAGCATTATTGCATGCATTTATAATTTATGATTATATGACTACAACTCTTAAAGAAGTTATTTAATTTATTCCTCTATTCTGAGTTTTAATCACTGCGGACACATTGCTCTCTACGAAAATCTAAAATTTCATGAAAAAAATTAAATGGCATTACCTCTTGGTATCTCACTGAAGCATCACATTCCTGAACTTTAACAACCTTCTTTATATTTTATCCCTATATGTGCTATACTTTTCTGGACTGGGGAAAAGGTTTTTCTTTTTGAGTTTAAAAAACCCAAATGGCCTTCCCTTCCCCTGTCACTTTCTGCGAAGGCTGCCCTATCCTGTCTCTGTACACTTATGCTGGCTGTGTCTTACTGCATACTCTAATTTGCATTATAACTAAAGTAAAGGTGGATGCTGTTGTTTGCAGTCACAGGAATAGCAAATGCAGAGGTGTTGGAAATACTGTCATAGTTGTCGGAGGAAGTCTCTGTCAGCATTTTTCAGAAGAAAACAGCAGGAGCTTTTTATAACATAACTTTAATTACAACGGCCAAGCCCCCTGGCATAGGCTGAGGATCTGTTTATGATACACCTGCCAAGAATAATCTGAAATGCCTCCAGACGTGTGTCTTAAAAGTGGTGTCACCCCCTACAGGTGCTTGCTTTTTTCCTTCCCCTGTCCCTGGGCTCTGTTCACTGCTGCTCTGGCTACTTAAATACACAGCAACTTAAAAGAAAATTAAGAGCCATCACCAGTGAGGTGAGATTAACAAGTCACTTAGCAAAGGTAACATCCGTGACATGGCTACCTATCTCCAGTTTTCAAGCTGTAACCTGGAAATCTAAGTTAAGAAAATAAAACAAAATAGGTCATTTCTCACATTCCAATATAAAGTTGATTTGCAGAGACACCTATTTTGAATGTGACCTTTAAAAGTCTAGACAGATATTGAAACCTCAAAACACCAACCAGCAGATGGCAATGTGTAGACTTCCCTGAGGCTTTCAGCTTGTGTATTCTGAACAAGTGACTGTTACATTTGTAATTTAGTTTGATGAAAGGAACTCAGGGGTAAAGAAGATTTGAACTAAATAAAGGAGATCAGGCAAATTTGTCTATTCATGTTTCCAATAATTTTTGGTAGGGAATTTAATATTTTCTCTGGTCTTTGAGGAGTATATATTATATAATCTCCAGGACTTCCAGTTCTGAAATTTTAGCCTATCCCTTTGGAATGCAATTAAACTGAAGAATGTTTATTTATATATATTTTTTAAACTATACAGTTTATTTCAGGTTTAAAACACACTTATAAAAGAAAATTAGGATACAATAAGATATCATATGCAAATTAGGATACAACAAGATATCAATATGACAAATATTACAAATTTTGAAACTTTAAGATAATGTGAAATTTTGATACAATGCTAAAAGTAACAAATGGGGATGTTCTCCAGTTAGGAAATTTTTTTTAAATAATTTTAAATTTTGTGGGAAGAAAGCAAGTTACATAGATATACATATTACAATACCATAATTACAAAATTATAACCATGCAAAATAATATATTACTTACTGATGTGTGATTTGAAAGTTTCAAATACCACTGGAATGGCAAGCATCAAATCCAGTGTACTGATTATTATTTCTGTATGTATAATGGAGAGTAGGATAGATGAGATATCCACAGAGAATGTCAGCTATTTCTGTGATGGTTGTTCTTTTTTTTTTAAATTTAATTTAATTTATTTTAAATTTGCATATATATGTGAATTTATATTTATATTACATTATTCCATTATTGTGTACCCCAGGGCTTTCCCATTTCATTAACACCTTGTTAACCATCCTGATCTTTTGTACCCTTCGCCTCCCCCACTTCTTCCCCCTCCTCCTCCCTCACTCCATTGTTCAGTCCCATTGGTTGTTTTTATTTTTTCTTATTCATTTGTTTTTCCCTATATCCACCGTATAAGTGAGACCATCCTGTATTTCTCTTTTTCTTTTTGGCTTATTTCTGCTAATATGTTCCATCCATGTTGCTGCCAATGACATGTGTTTGTCCTCCTTGATTGATGCGTATTATTTCATCGTGTACATATGCCACATTTTTTTCAGCCAATCATCACTTTTGGGGCATTTGGTTATTTCCAAATCTTGGCAATTGTAAACAGAGTTGCAATAAACATGTGTGTACAGGTGTCCTTTTGAATTAGTGTTTTCATGTCCTCTGGTAGTAGTGGGATTGCTGGGTCGAATGGTAAGTCCATTTTCAATTGTTTGAGGATCCTCCACACAGTCTTCCATAGTGGCTGGACCAGTTTGCACTCCCACCAGCAGTGTAAGAGAGTTCCTTTTTCTCCACATCCGTGCTAACACTTGTTGTTGTCTGTTTTATTTATATGGGCCATTCTTACTGGTGTAAGATGGTATCTAAACTGAGGAATATTTAAATACTTTGAGCAAATACCATGTTTAGGATTCTGTTAGCAATAACAAAAATTCAATTTAATTATAAGCTTCCAGTAAGTTTATGTCATATAGCCCATGATGTTTATATAATTTACTTGTTTTCAAAACATTTCTAAGGTTGGTTTTCAAAATATATCAGAATTTTTGTACTAAGATTCTGGTAACAGGAACAAGAGTTGCAAAAGTTGGTTCTTTCAAAGAAACAATATTGAAAGCAAATGCCTGCGGCTTCAGGTCACCAAGAGCCTGGACACTGTTGTTCTCCTTTCAAATTCAACTCAGCAACAGTGAAAATGAGAAGAGTTATAGGGTTTCCTCTTACTCCCCTCACTGACCGCTGAAGGGCAACTCTCCTTAATTGGGTAGATAGTAACAAATAGAAGATTTTATCCCAAGTTGCCCTCATAACATGAAATAAAAGGCATTGAACCTAACACTGGATATAGTAGAGCTCTTTCACTAATGGAAATGTAACCTACTAGTATTAATTATCAATCAATATAAGAAATCTAATATAATGCATTATTATAGTGTTTTTTTCTTTATATATTCTGCTAGCTCATGCACACCAGGGAAACCAAAAGAATATTGGAATCAGTAGCAGATGAATGATGGATGAATCATAAATTGGATTGTGTGTTGGTTTATTTAATTAGTTTATTAGAGTTCTCTGGAAACATCTAGGCTCTGTGCAAAATTAATACATACAAGAATATTTAGCTGTCCAATTAGGAAAACATAAATTAGTCATATCATCTATGCTGCAAAAACCACAACTGCCAAAAGAAATTAAACAAATGAAAGGCTAATAAAAATAAATGTTTTGCATGTGTTCTGAATGCCCTGTGCATGAAGGCAGCGATCAAGCTTGAGTTTATTATGAAGGTAACTTCTTCCAAATGAACGTGGCAATTGGATGTTGATGACTGCACCTACCTTGTGTTATTTACTTGTATATATATTTTTGTTTGGTTGATGGTTCAAAGTGATATTTCCAATAACAGAATTAATAACTTAAGATTTCCTTTTATAGCTAAAATTATATAACAGAACTAAGAAAACTGTTGGAACATATCCTTTGTTATATACTTATACTGTTGAGAAGCTAAAATTTCTACTCATCGATTTTGTTCCTGTACCTTGAAAATGAAAAACTACCAGTTGACAATGCACCATCATTTTACTGAGCAGTAATTATAATTTAAAGAAAACAAGATTCATTTTAGTGTCTCTCTTAGCACGAGCTCCGTGACCTCTCAAAGTTGATTTTTCATCCAATAGTCAAACTTCTTTGACTATTTCATTTCATCAAAGTTCTTTCATTTTGTCAGTAAATAATTGATCATGGAAAATCATGGGATCTGGATGAGAAGAACTAACACAATTTAATGACTACACAATCCATATGACAAGTCTAGAGTTTCACTGTCTTAAAAGCTAGATGTTTGTAATAATGTTCATCATGAAATGACTCAGGAAAAAGATATGGATTTCAATCCAGTCTTTGTTTCCAATTATCTCTGAAGCTTGAATAACCCATGGTGAATTCCCATTTGCAATTCTAGGATCATATGCTTTTCAGAGGCCTGAGAATATTTGTCTCTGTTCGTATCGCCTGGTAAATAGAATTTGTGTGTAAAGCAGAGCAGGTGCTGCCCATCCAG